>PNEQ01133709.1:6836-24068 GCA_003012365.1 Medauroidea extradentata
TCATAGTCGAAATTTGCACATTTCTGTTTTATGAATTTAATCAAAACCAACAAACTCAACAACATGAAATAATTCACACTGAAAAACAATGGCATTGGCTATAGCAACACGCGTATAAAAATACAGATGTTAAAATGTTTGCATTTTAAAAAAATTACTGATGTTTACAAAACTTTTTTTCAAATTCAATATTTTTTTTAAAAATACAAAAATTTTAGCTTCTGTGTTTTTATACACGTGTTGATGCAGCCCATGACATTGTGTTTCAGTGTGAATTATTTCATGTTGTTGAGTTTGTTGGTTTTGATTAAATTCATAAAACAGAAATGTGCAAATTTTGACTATGAAATGCCATTTTATACTAACTATGAAAGCTACAAAAAATTCCAGTAAGCAAAACATACACATAATTTATGTATACAAAATAAACAATATCTCGTGCAAATACAACAATTTTTAAATAATGAAAAATTTGGCATGACCGCCCCCTTAAGCAGTATATTTTCATAGAGTATATGGATCTTCTTATCACAGCCTTATATGTTCCACAAAGTATGATGAGAATAACAGAATAATGATGCTAGGGAGAGTATATAGACATACTTAAAGGAAAAATTATGAAAAAAATTATATCCTCCTGTGAGGAGTGTAATGGTGGCTGGTGCTCGCAATAGAAGTTGTGTTGCAAGTTATGATGTTTAGTGAACATAAGTAAAACAATAAAATTAGTGAAGACAATGCAGGCGAATCACGAGAGAAATAAATTTCTTCAATGAGGAAAATAAGTCTAGATTGTAATTATTCTTCAGAAGGCACTAGTGAAAATACAGCAATATTCAACTGGTTCGTGTAATCAAAATGAACTTCTACATGATGCAGGATCTAAGTAGTACTCATATTACATAATTACAATTATATGTGGTAACATAAAAATTTAACATTATTAGATGTTATGCAAATGATTTTAATTTGGTTTGACTTTTGTTAACAATGAATGGGATACGTATCTTGTGTGCAATTAAAAATTATTCTATCCCAACCTGTTATTCTCAAACATCCTAGGGTATAAATACTAGGGTTTTGTACTCTGCAACAGCATTTTTGGGCTACAATATTGTGCCTAAGAATTGCACACTTGTAAATCTTTAGCACACAGTTTAAATTTGCTTGTAACACTGAGGGAGTTCTCAGACAGTTCGGAAGGATGTCTTTAGGTGGTCATCACAGGACATCCTGAGGCGATCTGTGAGGGACATCCTCAAGAAGTTCATGAGGCGACCGTAAGCGGTCTGCAAGAGACGTTCTCGGGCTGTCAGTACGAGAAGTCGTGGGGCGGTTTGTAAAGACGACCTCTGTCAGTTGAGAGTGACTTCCTCGGGCAGTCAGCGAGAGACGTCGTGGGGTGGTTTGTAAGAGACGACCTAATACAGTCAGTGAGAGATGTCCTCAGGAGGTACATCAAAGACTACCTTAGGCAATCAGTGAGAGACATCCTTGAGTGGTTTGCGAGAGACGACCTTGGATGGCTGCCAAGGTATATCCAAAGACAATATTTAGGGGAGCTCAGCTTAAACATCACACTAGAGGGATGTTCATAGGACATTCAAACAGGAAGCACCAAGCAACAAAGAGGCACAAACTTGGATCAAATTTATGATGGTCCCTTGTAACCCTTCAAGAATGACATCAGTAGGTTCATGGACTGTTTTGTGCTAGCTGGGATGTGTATGTGACTGTACAAAATGCAGAGATGAATGAAGTTTGTGATATTGTGAGTGTGTTGTGTGCTTGCAGATGGCTACACTATCATGGATGTGGTGATGTACTGGAAGGACACACCGGTACGTGGCGTAGAGGAGGCAGAACTGCCACAGTTCACTATCATCGGCTACGAGGTGAACGATCGCAAAGAGAAGCTGGCGACGGGCAACTACCAGCGTCTCTCCCTGTCCTTCAAGCTGCAGCGCAACATTGGATACTTTGTATTCCAGACCTACCTGCCTTCTATTCTCATCGTCATGTTGTCCTGGGTGTCCTTCTGGATCAACCACGAGGCCACCAGCGCCCGCGTCGCCCTCGGTACGTTCCTCACCGCCTGCCTCCTTCTCGGCTGGACACCGCTCTAGGCCTGGGTGAGCCGATACCACGCTCCACACTCAACTACTACTGTTTACTTCTTGCGCAACATTCCCAGTTCTCATTTCATTACTGATTGGTTCTTTATACAAGCTGTCTTCAACACAGTCTAGGCCGGTTTATGGTATGTTTGTTAGATGTAAGAAAACAAACTGTTCCAAGGTAATAAAATATATATGTTCAAGCAAATTTTATACAGCTGCTCCACTCATTTACTGCAGTGGTACTATGTCCTGCAATCACACGAGCATGCCTGCCTGCCTGCATTCAGCTTTCCGTAACTGCCTAGCGTAACTTGTTAGCTTACACACTGTTACAATGTGCTGTCACATCACTATAATCTGCAAGTGCTCCAACATGTGCATATGTCGTAACATTATCCCTGTTTATATTGCTGTCTCGCCACGATACCAGATAGTGGCACTTGTGCGACTGTTGAACACACTAGGTGGTCTTGTTATTTGTTAGTCATTTTGTTGTCTCGGCACGTTGTTGTATTAATGTATGGTGAATAACTTTTCGCCAGTCTTTCAACACTAATCTTTAAGTTTTTGTAACAAAACATTTGGTCCTCTGTGGCTAAGATTTTGGCTAAATACGAATAATAATATGATTTTTGAAAGATTATTGGGATGTATGACAAGATGACTATTCATGGATATACGCCACTGCTTGGAACATTCGCAAGCAATGGCGTATATCCATGAACACTCATCTTGTCACGAATAATGATGTCGTATGTTGTTGTTGAATTCACAGTAGAATATGTGCGCGCACGTACTTCTACCTATTTCATCATAATGTTTATAGAAAAAATTTATACAGTTTCAGAATACCAATAAAAACGCATCAACAGTTGATCTGTTTGTGGCAACATGCAGGTTGTCAGAGAAAACTGCCTTCAGGAAGATTTGCAATTAACTTGGAGAAACTGAATTAGTTCGACAATATGTATTTTTTGGTATGTCAGCTCAAGATAGACTCTATAAAAGTGCTCTTAGTTCAGCAAAAAATGACATGGGTGTATTGCCTAGTAACAGTCAGTATACAGTACATAGTAAGGTTGTGCTACCGTCAATCAAGCTGCCAACATTCTCGAACAATGTGCAAGAGTGGGTAAGCTTCCCTAATCTGCTTACACAGTTAGTTGAGGTAGAGACAGCTTGGAACATTTTAGACAGATGATACAATAACTTCACAATTAATCACCATACTGATGCACTTTTAACATCATCAGATGTATCCCTAAACTCTTCAGGCTCGGCTATTGCTGAAATAATTGGTGTTCTGGGAGCATTGTAGTGCCAGTGAAACAGCGAGATCCATTGCTAATTCACATTCTCAAGAAGAAACTTGGCACGGTCTAGCACAAGCAGAAGGAAAGTACAACTTCCTAGTGATAAACTGCCAAGTCTAAATATTTTATCTCAATTGTTGTGTGTCATAGTAGACGTTAAGAGTTTGAATATCCCTTGAAGCAGATTCACTGGCAGTATCCGCCAGCTCGTAGTGGCAGGCAGTAAGATTATATCAAATCAGTCTGGTATATGTTGGTAGCATCGTTGCTAATTCACCAGTATGTATTGTTTGCAGTAAGGCCCATGACTGTTCAAGTGTGCTGCGTTTACTAGTAAATCGGTCAGAGAAAGGTCTGATATAGTCCAGTGAAATGAAATACGCCTATACTCACTATGCTGTCTTTTGCCCTTCGACATTATCCTGCCGTGCTTGTGCTTCTCACACCACACTTTACTGCACTTTGACGATACCCCTGAGCTAATTAAACTGCCCCGCAGAAACTTCCTGAGTCAGCGACAGAGACCAAATTCAAGAATAAAAAAGTTGTAAAATTAAAAGCCATACTTGTACTTTATGTCTTTATTTCACATTCAAAAAATACTTACAATGGTAAATTAACAATACTGCAAAAGGCACATTGTAATATTATCCATTCAGTCATGACTCCTTTTTTTTTTAACACACATTCACTAAAATTCTTCTACTTATTCACTAATTAAAATATACACTTAATTAATATCAATGGTAAAACACTAAAATGTGTTGCATACAGTACAGTTAAGACCTTAATTAATTACTACCCTTTCACTAATTAAACATTTCTACTAATAGCAGATCATTAACACAAGCAATCACATGTCTGCTTTGAGCTGTCACATACTGTAGTTTGTTTTGCTGTACTGGCACCACAATGACTCTACTTGTTAACTACTGATACTTTAAACAAACAGCTGTTGGTAACATACAGTACACCCCACCTCACTATTACCTACCCACATCTTGAACATTATGTACTGCCAATCTGTTGCCTTCTCGCTAGTTGTTGCTATTACTGCGCCCACATGGCTGTACTGTACTTCCAATGTCATTGGTACAGTATGTCTGATATGAACATGAGGTCACTGCACACTTGTAAACCTACTGTAGGCCATGTGCCCAGCAGGCCATTAACTGGCCTTATTTTCATCTTTCACTTTACTTACAACCTCTTCTACAATCACAGTAATCCCTCTTTTTTTAAACACTGTCTAAGGGGAAACTGCATTAGGTGAATACAGGTGTCTAACTAGAAATATGGGGTTAGGTTACTATTGCCAACTATGTGACACATTAGTTTAGATACCTGTTTTCTGTGAAAATATGAGGGTAGAAGATATATGTATCTTTTGACAGACCAAACATTTTACGATTCATTCCCGTTTTTTACAGCCCATCGGAGATTTGTACAAAGTATCGTACAATAGTTAAATACAGTATTTGAATTAAATTATTTTCTTCATACGGTAAAAATATGTTACTTAAATGGTTGAAAGTTTACACATTAGTTACATTTGATGGTTTGATTAGGCCTATAAAAGGCACAATGGCATATGAATGAAATAGGGGATACAAGTTTACAAAATACTAGTCACCAGAATAATTTATTTTTATTTACTCAAACTATAAAATCAATTACAAAAAAAAAAACACATTCTGCAGTTAATTATATTTTGATGAGTTTCAACTGTTTCCCATTATAGCTAAGAATTTGAACTGTGAGATAGGACTAAATTTATTTACATAATATTTTTACACCATAGTGTCAATATCAATAAGTTGACGGTACAAAATAACGCAATACAGAATGAATCACATCGAAAAGCCTAACCTAAATAGGCCTTACCTTGAATGTGTTCACTCGTGTTTGGCCTCTAAATTTCCTATTTAATGCGCAACAATTTACCTTCGTATTTTTAAGTATTTTGCTGCCAATAAAATTTACTCTGGATGTCATTCATTTCTTACATTTTTCGTGATATGTGAAGAAGAAAATACTGTTCGCGTCATTCGTCAAGACGCCAATCATGGCAAATCGTATGTCACAATGTCATTACAAAGGTAAAATTCATTGTTTGTAGTTAATTTTTCCATATTAAAAGATATGTTTATTTTATCACCAAGAATTATAAACAAAATTTAACAGGTACCACATAATACTGTACCAGGATAAATCAACTCGTTGCATCTCTTAAACTAAACCGCCATTCTCATGTCTCCTTTGTCCTTCCATACTCTTGAAATTCACTTTCCCGGTCGAGAATCTGTATTGTTGATTCTCATACAATCAATATCCTAAAATAAACTTAACTACTATGGAACACAAAATTTTGCATGTTATGAAAAATAGGTGTGTGTACACACTGCACTCAGACAGGATTTATCAAATGCAAATAGTTACCACACACAAACTTTTGATGGTACACAATTTTTCAAGCGAGCAATAGCAAATAATTTTTTTAACCGAACTAGCTATTTTTTGGCCATGCAAGGTCATATCATTATATGTAAACTAGTCAACCTAATATCGAGACAATTGTTATGTTGCTATTGATGAAGAATTGATTCTTATGTTTTGAATAGTTTCTTTGGTTAATATATAATAAACATATGTTCGTAAATCTTATCAGCATACGACAGTTTACTGCAAGTACAATAGTTACCACACTGCTCATAAACAAAATCACTAATTTGCATATTTCGGTTACTTTCTCAAATCTGGCACTTACTTTTTAAAAAATCTGTGAACCAATTATTTTACCAATTCGGTGATATTCTATTCATTTTAAACTTGTTTGTGAAAAAGGAAAACCAAGCAGTAGGATACATTAACTAAATGCTGCCTTTTGTTTTGATACACATGTAAGTTATCAATACAGGCAAGTGTTCTGCACATTGGAGATTGACATTTCAGCAGCATGTTTTTATCACAGCACTCTTAATATTAATAAGTATTAGTAGCGACTTATTGAAAAACAATTAATTAAAGGATTTTGTACATTCACATTTATTTTTGTTGCCAACTTAAAAATGTGAATGCTAACATTTGCAGTGAACATTAGCAGCTATTTGATGAAATACAACAAAACTATGTCGTTGGTTTTGTAGCTGAAAACGGGTCATGAGCAACGTACAATTTGAAAAGCAGTCTTGTGTTAATGAGCCAAGTAGCATTTATGATGTTAATTACTCCTAAAACCTGTATTGTTTAGCTTACCATTATCGAGTATGCTTGAAACATCAATATTCTCAATTGTTGCATGATTGGTTTTTATGATCTCTAATACTGTTTAGACTTTGTTAGTTTGCCCACATGACTGCCACAGCCTGCAAGTAAAAAGTGTGCTAAGTGCTTGCGTTGACAGCCGAGACAGGAAAGAAGGAGAGAATATTTGTACAACACTTGAGGAAACTATGTATAATAGAAACAGTGTTCAAAGAAGGAATGGTTGAAAAGGGATTTACTGTAGTGTACCTATATCTTGTTGCTATAAGACTGTGCCTTCAAATGCACTCTGACCTACATGACTTTCAACACTCTCCCCGTACTGTTTGGCCAGCCTACAGTGATTCCTGCTACTTCTAGCTGCCATCCCAAGTGTCCGCGCAGTATACAGTGAGGCCTCGTATAGTCAGGCTTCTACTGTACTAACTTACTACAGTAGTTGTCCTAACACTGTCTTAGTTCACCTAACTAGAGAGTATTCTCGTAACAAACAGCCCTCGCAGGCCATGCCACTCACACAGTACACAAGTGTGGCATGTCTGCTTCTTCTGCCCTCACTTTCATCTGCTTGGGCAAACATCATATTTCTGTACGCCTACATAGATTTTTTTAAAATTAACAAATGTTACTATTTCTAGCTAGAAGTGTTTACAACACATACCAAAAGTATGGTACCAATCATTAGAAACAGCTGTTAACATTTTAAAACTAGGTTAATTAACGACTATTGCAGCGTAATATACCCATATTCGTCTAAACATATGTTGACACAGACTAAAACAAGGCCTGAGAGCACAGACTAAACCTCAAATATTGCATACATACCATAACACCATAGTGAAGGAATGATTCTTACAACAAAATTCCAACCCAAGAATATCGGTGAAGTTCTGTTTACAGAAAGAAATAACAACAGATTTAAATATGTTTCTCTATTTTAAAGTTTTCAAAACTGTCAAAACAACACATAAACAATGTAATTTTACTAAATTCATCAAAATCTAACCTTGTATAACGGAGTTGCCACTTCACTAGTGTAATGTCGTACTGTGCATACTTGTTATCACTCAAAGTACACACAGAATACTATACCAAGTTGTGTTTCCCCACAAATATTTCATATGGCCACTACAACACCAACAACACAGTGTATGGCATTAATGAATGGCAGTATAAAGTTGTAATGAAACTAAAACTTCACATTTACAAAGAAGATAGACTAAATAATCAATGTAATTTACATTAGTCAATCACATAAATTTTTCAAATGATATTAAAAACAATACATACTTATATTTATCCTGGTAGTGCAATGATAATAACTTGAAATACATATGCGCACAAGTAATCTGAAGGACCCACCCAAATAAAACTTTTCATTACAACGTAAGTATTTTTCCAATTTAAAATTGTATTTATCTGATACACACTTTTCACTAACTGACTGAATAATTATATAAATTAATCAACAATTAAGTTCATCAGTACAGTATGTAAATGGCACATTGAAACACAAGATTCCTTGACAACCAGTTGCCACACACACCAGTACATTCTCACATTATATACGTGACATCAAACGTAAGGACGTCAACAACAATATTTACACATTACTGTACTATATTTTATAAAAGAAATAATATTTGTACATTAAATTTAATCCATTTATATCAGCTACCCTCTACAAAAACTATAATTGTCAACAAATCTCATTACCACATCATGTTCCTCACTTTATCTTCCTGCTTCCTAGCCACTATTTAGTACAATACTTTCACATCCTATCAAATTAAATCAAACTTTCTTTTAATTTATCTTCTATGTTTTTAGATTTGTAACTTAAATTCTCTATTGTAATTTTTTAAGTCATTGTCTCACCAGTTTACCTTTGACAGCAGTTAAGAAACAGTTGCCGTAGTACGACAGCCAACTTACATGTGAAGAAGTGTTCACACGAGATATACTGTACCTGCCAGGAAGGGGATAAAACTACCCCTGACATCACACATAGTTCAGACAGTTTTATGAATGAGAAAGGCAGCATGATATGATGACAACATATGCCACACTTCCTGAAGCAAGGTAACTTCAGCAGACTTTTGATAGACCACACAGAACATTTCACATGCAAGGCCACACTCATTCAATTGGAATGTAGTCAGTTCAAAACAATATGTGAACTCACTGATATTATAAAGGTATGAGAGTTTCAAAATTATCAATGTAATTTTGCAAGTAGAGGCCCTTTATTCTGCCTCCCAGAACAGCCGAACAGATGATGCAGTTGACATTTTCAGAGTCTCCATTACTTTTGAAACCCTGAAGATGCAACAGCAATGCTCGGCAAACCAATCAAGACAAGACCCAGCCAAGACTGTCGTAACAATGGCTGTGAAAGCCTACACACTTTGTCAGAATGTTGAAGGTTATTTTACCTTGATACTAATACTTCCCAACATCAAATCAGAAACAATTTTAGCAATTCACACAACAAATACAGAATTTCAATCACAAATTCAAAGTTTTAGAAAAACAAATGGAGAAACAAACAAATGACACACAACAGTGTTACCAGAAAATGTATCTGTCTGTAAAATATAATTTTGGACAACCTATATGTTCGAAGCTTGTAAAATCACAAAAAGGTTTCCTTGTGGTTAAGTGTTAATAAACCTGAAATCACACGTATATACTGATCTGTCTTTCACTCGCTCACTCTGCCACTCCACACAAGTTGATAGCCCATGTTAGTTACTGTACAAGTCTAACCACGTCAGCACATCTGCAATACCATGTGGAGTATATCAATGTGATCTGACACTACAGAAAACAACACGTCACATAACTTAAAACTACATACATCTTTCAAGATTACAACCAAAACAATAAAAACACCTGTTACAGCATTTATTTATATTACTGTGCACTACTTAAATACAACATTCATTTGTTATTTTCAATATGGTAGTTAGCAACTGAAGTATTCAAGATGTAAATAATGCAATCTGATTAGCAAAATTAATAAATTAATCAACTATGATTTATGACTGGAGATGGTTACATCATTATCCTGCACCAATGTTTATATAAAAAACTCAGCTGCTAGTACTAAATTTTAAATCTAAGTACACATGAAATTATGAACTTGGTCACAAGACTTAATACGATAGTATAAGAAATGTTGGAACATCACAACTACGTAGTGCTGCAGGGGTGGGAGTACAACATATTACAGTAGTTGTAATGAGTTCAGTTGATAAGCTGTGTATGTGGAAGCACTGTACGGCACTGTGCAGTAGGAAGAGCTGTCCGTGTGTGCGCAGGTATCACAACAGTGCTGACGATGACCACCATCAGTACGGGTGTACGCTCTTCCCTGCCACGCATCTCCTACGTCAAGGCCATCGACATATACCTGGTGATGTGCTTCGTGTTTGTGTTTGCCGCCCTGCTGGAGTATGCTGCCGTCAACTACACGTACTGGGGGGCGCGCGCCAAGAAGAAGACCAAGAAGACGAAGGAGGCTGAGGAGAAGAGGAGCAAGCAAGGTGCTGTAAGCAACACACAAACATGTCCGTCACTAACACGGCTAGTACGAGCAGTCTTCTTCTGCCACGTGTAGTGTCCTCTAGCAGTAGACATTACTACATTACACACCTGCAATTATACTACCAAGTCAGACATCACATAGAACTAAAATTACATGAAACACTGTTCTGTGATACTTGTACATTTACCAAACCTCCTAGAAGGTTGGCAAGCTTGACCAGCAGGGTACAAAACCGTGATGAGATGATTACACTTGTTGGGCCTTACCCATCATTCCCTGGTAATCCCACAACCACCTCTCTTGGGTAATGAAGAGAGCACCAGGCCTCCGGGTGACTACGGTGCATGTGGACCAACTATATGGGGTGAGAGAAGATGGTACACTCTCTCCCAGTGATCACTCCGGGTGCTGTGTTCTGCAGCAAGTAGTGTCTGTGGCTCGCTGGGATATGTTAACAAAGAGTGGCTGGGGTCTCAAGTCTCGTAGCAGCATTGCTGACCTTTCAGGTTCTAGTGATTCTGATTGGAAAGATTTTGGTTTTGTTTCAGTGTTCTGGGCTGCTGGCTAGCCTGAGATAATTCCCCAGTTGTTTCACCAGTATGACATGAACTATGATTATAAATTAGATGTGTGAAGTTGCCTGTACAGTTCCCGTGTCCCTGGACGTACGTGCTATCTCTTACTTTCCTCTCTGCAAAGGAGGCACTAGGTAGCACACTCAGATATATCATTATAATTCGAACCATGAGCTCGGCATGTAATGTCTGTACCCACTCACAGCCCACAACGTTTACCAAGTCTCTTTGAAGATGCGGCCTGAGCCATGGCACTATAGGGTGCGCTAAGATACTTTGCCAAGGAGCTCAGAGAGTCGGGCACCACCTCTGGTGGCCTTGTGTTTTCTGCACTGATGTGCAGGAAATAAACCAGGCAGGTGTGGGGGAGGGGGATGAGGGGAGAGATACCCACAACACTCCCTCGTTACCTTCTAACATGCAGAAAAAAATAAACACAACATGATAACTGTACAAACTTAATTTTTTTCTAACTATAAATTAAAATTAATTTGAAAACACACACAAATTACTACTCATTCATACGTTGTTTATCAAACTTACAATATTTTATAATAATCCATGCAATCAACTTTGAAATAATTAATCAAAGTAATTATTCACTCTGCTTTAAGATATAAGCCATTGTAACTGACTGAAATGTTGTGATTGCAATAGTAAATAATAGGTCAACAACAATCTAACAAATTAACTTAAAGCTGTACTTGTACAGAAAAACTTTGTGAACAACTTCGACATAACTTACTCACCAGCTCTGCAAAGTTTTAAGAAAAATAATCTTAGATTTTATGATTTCTTTTAGAAAAACTAGAGGAAAAATATATGTACATAACATTACGTTTGTTGGCAGCATAATATTCAACAAAGAATGTTTCCCGAGCCAGGTTTCTATGCGTGCGTGCATGTGTGTGTGTGCATGCAGATGTGCGTGTGTGTGTGTCTGCATGCAGACGTGTGTGTGTGTGTGTGTGTGTGTGTGTGTGTGTGCAGACGTGTGTGTGTGCAGACGTGTGCGCGTGCAGACATGTGTGCGTGCAGACGTGTGTGTGTGTGTGCAGACGTGTGTGTGTGCAGACGTGTGTGTGTGTGTGTGTGTGTGCAGACGTGTGTGTGGGTGGTAGTGTTCCTGTTATTGTTTGTGTAGCTACTTGCATAAAAATGCACTTGTTTCATCCCAGCACTTGCCTGTTAGAAGCCACACTGCCTGATTGAGAAGATATTGCATAATGAAAGAAAGCACATACTCAAAATCAAATCAAACTACACAGTGCGCTGTTAATGTGCATTAATACACGGTGCAGGAATGTCAACTGGCCAGTTCAACTTCATATTTTGACACAGTAATCATCCCTGGTGAATTAGAAATACAATTTTGTTGCCGATGATTAAACCACTCCATTCTGTACCTTATGGACATATATTATGAAACAACTTGGGTGTTGAGGACAACAACATGCTGTTAAGGTTAGCGTCAGTAATGGATACCCTGACGACAAACAAGCCTATGTCACTTGGTGTGATACAGCCTGTATTCTTATTGGAGCATTCAAACTTCTATGAGTACTAAGGAAGACATCACCTGTCATAAATTGTAGGTGCGCTACGGTATGGCATGACTTCCGAATGTGACCTTCCATGCTCTCTGACGCACCCCTCAGAGTTCGTCTCATCACCACATATATTTTCATTGTTGGACCTATGTTGTCAAATGCAACAAACAGATGGTTGAGACATGATTTTGTATTTTTGCCATGCAATATGGTGGAAGGGCCAACTGGCAATAGAAATACCTATGAAGAAACATCTCAATAAGTCATCCACTTGATACAATTGTGTACATCATCACCTGAAAAGTACTATTAGACATATTATTCATTCTCTATGCACAGTCCAAGCCAAAACTCTTGCATTTTGTGGCTGTCGTGACTCTATGATGGCTTCAAGTACTTGCTGTCCTGCCTGTTTATAACAAGTCCTCTTTATGTTATTGAGAAATGTTGATTGAATGCCACTGGAACATGTACATACACTTACGATGTTTCATGGTACAGTAAGCTTATTACATTCACAACTTTCCAATGTGGCACTTTCTCTCTTGGCCATTGTATTAAAAAGCACTTGTCATATACCACGAAGTTTAAAAGTTCTAAAATATTTGCAGCAGTTCAAACAGTGGGAGACTCAGGGCCCTATGTGAAGGTCGGGTGTGACAAGTCAGCTCCAACTGAGCTATGGTCCATCGTGATGTAGGTTAGTGGTACTCTCGGAGTCCGAGCAACACCTTGGCTCCTGTCGGCATTATCCAGGACAGCAAGCAAACAGTAGAAATCTCAGCATACTTGATTATATTTAATTATAGCTGGGCAAGTTACACACGTTAAAATTACTTTTATAGTCACAACTAAAATTAAAGTCTCAAAAACTCTTCATGCAGTTTTAATTCTGATACTGTGCAACAATATGTGACAGATTCTCGCCCAGCAACCATAGCCTCTAGAGAACAAGTGTCTCGTACTAAAACTGGTGCATATTGGACTACGACACAACATACTAGAAAACACTGCACGCTGAGGAATACTCACTGCCAACCTAATAAAAGAGAAGCGCTCGGCACTCAGCACTAAAAATGGCCTCCCTACGCAAGCAGAAATAATTGTAACAGGAGGAGGTTCAGCATTCAAAAGTTATTCATTATATAATTTCAAAATGGAAAGTCTAGGGCTGGTGCCACTCGCATAGGTATAGTTCATAACTGCCGAACCACTTATTCCTTGAGCTGGGGCAGAGATCCCCACGCAACTACCAATCATGTCTGCAATAAAATTATTTCTCTTAAGAAAATGCAAGGCCTGCACGCACGTCCCTGAAAACTACTGTGCAGCTAGATGCCTTTTGGCCAATCACGAATGTCCAATCCGCTGAAGCTTCTAGAAACTCCTCTCAACATCAACACTGCCTCACACAGACATGCAGTAACGCAGTGTAAAATTCCAAGAATCGCTAAATTTAGAACACACCTGCTGTTCATGTTAACACAAAATAAACCAACAAAACAAAGCTATCTATGCCTTGCTGCCTGGCCATCAAGCCACAACAATGCATTAAACACCCTAATTTAAATATGAAAACTGACTTTTAAAATTACTTCTGTAAATTATTAAAATACAAATAAATGAGTCTTTTATTCTCTCAGAAATACATAAAGAAATGTAAATGAATGATTGCACAATACAATAAAATGTTTAAGTTCCTGCAATAGGTAAAACTGAACAAAAACAAATTTTACCACTCATATTGTTATGCCACAAATTTTACACCTTATTTCAGAATTGTCAAAAAAAAAAACTTTAGGCAATATATGAGCAATAAATCCCCAGTAGTGTAAGAAAGTAGCTGTCATAGCAACACTTAACATAGTGCAGCCTTGGCAATAAATTTTATTACACAATGTCTAAATGTACCAAGTAAAAACATGACAAAAACTAACTACATTTAAACTAGCCTCTATTGTTGGTCAATTTAAGGAAGGATCAGTGTAATTCAATACATTGACAGTTAGTTAATACTGTAGTAAGGTTGAACAAAAACAGTCAGTTATTTCCTGATTGAGTCTCAGGAGCAATAGTCTTGAGAAAGTTGTTGGAATGACGTTCTGTGATACTCTGCAACATGACAACAATCTCTCGACTAAAACCACATTCACAATTACTCTAGAGACTGTAACTCTAGTTTGAAGTGTGTGCAGAGTTTCTCGGTCTGGAGAATTAACAACAAGAGGTCCAAGGTAAAGTTTTCTGTGGCTGTGAATTGCCCAGCAAGAAATCATGGCTGTGAGAGAGTAAAACAAGCAGATATTGAACACTGTATTGTTCAGACAGTTAAAATATATACAATAATAGAGTTATTACATTTGAGATGTGTAAATAGAACAGACAATAACAAACTGAATGCTAACAGCGTACAATCAGGTAGCTGTCAGGGTGAGAACTTTTAATGATTAGCTCCTGCTCTTTGGAAACCTCGCTTATCCATCTCTGCACTTTAGTCTTTTACTAAGAAGTTGAATCACTAAATGATCAGGTCTTAATTGTACTTATTATAAGAGCTGCATAGTGTACAAGGCTTCTCACACACACGCTGTATGTTACGACAGTAATTAAAGTGTTGGTCTTCACCTATAGCTGTATTTGAGTGCAGAAGATTGTAACACACGGACATTGAAGAGACTCCACACATACTATATATCCAAGTACTGTACTAACACCCTAGCACACCTCGCACCACTGTGGTCCCGAGCTGGGCAAATACCACAGCTCGTAGTGTTTGGGTATGGAAGACTGGGTCCATGGACAAGTACCAGGTGAAGTCCTACATTCAAGGTAGATGGAAGAACTCGGAAGCTATACTCAGGAAGACAACAGTTGTAAATTTGCTACCGTCGTCGTTCTCACCCCATACCAAATATCTGGATCACTTCAAAAACTTATAAATGTTTCGATCCCTTATGTCTGCAGACACATCATCATTTACAGCTTCGTATTTCATTAGATTGTCTTGGAGAAGACATCTTACCACGCTCCCAGAGGAGTGAAAGACTTACAAGTTATATACCTATTTCCGATGGGAGAAACTTGGCCTACTGTTAAAACAGAACATACGTGTGCTTGTGTTGGAGTTAGAATAAATGTGCATGTTCTTACTCAACCTCTGGGCCAGCTGACTTGTAATGATTGTCTGTTTCTACAAGTTGTAAGTTATGAGCCTCAGATACTAAGGTAAGGCAACACCAATGCCATGTCCCATCTCTAGCACACAGAACTCATTAACAAGTGATAATCCTGTAGTTACTGTGACCAGATGATGTGATAGTCTCATAGTTCAAGAAATATGACCACCTTGTAGTATGTAATGATTACTTTAGCACACATTCACTTCGTGTTTGGAACAACATTCTGGCAGTTTCTCAAACGGCAGTACAGAGGGCCAACTATTAAGATGTTGAAGAATAATTCCATTGCAATCTTACTCTAAATCTCGTAATAGTTTTCACTCTGCAATCATTGAGAGGAATTAATTTTGAAATAAAATCATTTCATTCTGAATAAACTCATTTGTTTTAGGTTGCTAACCTGAACACCACAGTTTCTCAAAACCATCAGCCATAAAATTGTTTCAATGGGTTGTGGTAAAATAATTCTTTTAAGTTAGCTAAATAAAGCTGTGGTTGAGTATTATAAATTGTTTCAGAGGGTCAATTCAATACACCTCTTTTGACTCTTGTGGTTAGTTAGTTCGATATCAACGCGTACACAGACATGTTGTGATGTCATACAAATGCAATTATAATCAGCTACTGAATTAACCAACGCATAGTTATTTCAAACCCTATTCATAACTAACAGAGGTTATGGGCCCAGACGAGTTAATCGGTGATGATCGAGAGTAGGTTCGGCCGGAAACGCAAATGTTATTAAAATTTCGCATCGTAATAACCGCGCCGGGAAATCACTATGGCGTCTAACGCATTGTCCTTTGTCAAATAACTCGGAGGCAGAGAAAACTGTGTGTCGTGTAAATTCCACATGAAAGCGTTACTGAGTTTGGACGACTAGTGGGATGTCGTCCAAGGAACTGTCAAGGCAGAAGAGGCTAAAGATAAAGATCGCAAGGCTCTATCAAAAATTTCATTGTTAACCCTTTGAGGAGTAAAAACGTACATGTACGAGCATCTTATTTGTTTCTTTAAGAGTATGGCTGTACATGTACGTTTATAAACTGTAAAGATGTGCCAGTTCAGTGTCTGTGCTGCTACCTGTTGTAAAACGTTTGTACTACGTTATGACGCATGTTTCTCACTCCGAAAATGGTTTTATAGAAAATAATATTCAGTTTTAGGTCTAACAATAAACAAAACGTACATGTACTAGCATTACCGTTGCTTTGCAAAGAGTATGGCCGTACATGTACGTTTTCAAACACTAAGTTCATTGGCGAACGTGTTTTTCTCAAGTAATTACCTGTAAAACAATGAAGTTATATACTATCATAATTCGTGTTTTTCCCGTGCTTGAAAGTGGTGCCATCTCTCGTCTTCGAGTTGACTTGTTTGAAAGCATTTATCGTGAGTCGATTTCTTTGTGGTTATTACGTGGGGAATGGATGCGACCTCGCGCCTGCAGTTTGAACTAAAGGAAGTTCTACGTGTAATCATAATTTTTACAACCGTAAAAGTCGATAATACTTACATTTTTTTCTTCCATGAAAGGCACTGCTTATCTTTGACTGCTGTTCCCACCGTAAACCCATTTTTTTTCCTATTTGCCTATTTTTATGGCGGGAAAAGCAGTGTTTTCCATTGTGATTTTACAATGCCTCCGAAGAAGAAACGGTGCGCACTTTCTGAGAATGAA
>PNEQ01133710.1:9622-24074 GCA_003012365.1 Medauroidea extradentata
AGCCGTGCCGGAATGAAAGGTCGGGGGAGATCCCAAAGAAAACCCGCCGACCAGCGGCATCGTCCGGCATGAATCCCACATGCCACATGTGAGAGATTTGGGTCAGCGATTAACATCGAGGTCTTTAACGCTGGTGAGGGGTGACGTGATGTTAGTATGGAGCAGTGCCGGAATGAAAGGTCGGGGGAGATCCCCGAGAAAACCCGCCGACCAACGGCACCGTCCGGCACGATTCCCACGTGCGAAAATCCGGGGACCGACCCCGCCGGGAAACGAACCCGGATCGCCTTGGTGGGAGGTGAGAGGTCTGACCTCATCGACCACCGCGGCCCCCCTGACCAACAAGAATATCTGTACAGTCAAGCAGATAGCAGCGTTCATTGATGCTCACTAACACATTACTGGACCTGCATTTTGTTGCTTCCTTATTATTAGTTCAGCGCCTTCCAAGAGGAGTCAAATTAGTCAAGAACCAATGCGAAAGTGATATAAACTTACTGTTGTTTCGAATCTAGCTTGCGGCCACAATAAAACGAGAATTTTTCAGGTCCGTAACAATGGGATTTTAAACGGTGACCAAATAATTTTATTGGTGGAAAGTCTGTACCAAGGTTCAGTGCACGTGGATGTTAAATGTATTTACATTCTGGTTTATTTGCCGATACACATAGTACCTTACCAGTACCACGAAAATGAAATAATCAGTAAATGTAACACAAAGTTAAAAAAAAACAACAACAATAAAGTTGGTACAGTAAAATAAACAACATGAACATGAATTAACCAGAAATAGTTGTCAAACATATACTCGTATACAACTTACAGTCTCTGCTAGGAAAACAATTTCGATTACAACAAAAAATCCTTTGTAGTTCAAATTCACAATTTACACCCTACCTAAGATAATTATTAATTATTTTGCTGATTTTATCGACTGGCTAAGTGGTGTGCCTTGTTTTACGTTTATCAACTTTATGATTTGCGGTTTTTTTTTTCAGACACATAATTTACACGTGAATTTTGACACTGATTGCAGTTTGCCAGGTGTTCAATTACGACTTACGATGGTGTGTGTTCCTGATTACTAGTTAACAAGTTACTTAAATTACAGTAATGTGACGCTTCTGTAGTTCCCCTTATCTTAAAACTTTAAAGTTCTATTGTTTGCCTTCTTTCCAAATTCCTACACCTTGGTAGTAAGTAAACGTTCAAAATGAATCAGATAGGCCAGTTCTTCGCTTTTCTCCTTATTTTAATTACCTTATATAAATTACGTACTATACATTATTTAGCCACCACAGGTTTACTATAATTTTACAATGATTTTAATAAAAAAATTTCCAGCAAATTTGAAGAAAAAAAACGATTTTTTCCTGTTTTCTTCCTTTCGCCAATTTTTCTGGAAATTTCAGAACCCTAGTAATGTATTAATTTTATGTACTTCTGAGCACAAAATCCAGATGACTTGTACTTAGCGAAATATTGTGGACATACGCCATCGCACTGCTACGCAGTCTCAGCAAACCAAAAGTGAATAAAAAAAACAAAGAGGTAAAAAAAGCCGGTTTAGCTGTTGCCCTACACTAAATTATTTACTCCCACTGTAAGAGTCTTTCAAAGACATTAAGTTTTTTTACCAGCTTTAATTTATACCACCATACATTTTCAACTTTAATTAACACCGAGTTAGTTGCGTCACTACTGCACGTAAAACAGCAAGTAAAATGGGGGACCCAGAGCTATATTATGGCTGCGGGTGTGGCAGGCGCGTGTTTACGACACACTCGACGACTGTAGTTACAAGCACTTGCTGGCGCCCGCGACCTCATACTGTCTGTCCACTCGGCCGCAGACGTCAAATGGGCCATAAAGAGCACAGGATGCGGGCATGTGGGAGACCTACAATACCTCTAGCCACGAACGATGGCTCAGGACACAGGTTTGTCGCGGAAAAAGTTTCTTGTAAAGAGGTCCATACTTGGCGCATGAATAGTGTTGCAAGCGTGTCAACTTTATTATTTTTTTTTACGCGAAAGAGCTTCACTTATTCCTATTACATTTATCTACAAAACGAAAACCTACTTCTGATAAAAAATACTGCATGCTTGTTAGGGACTCAGAATCGCTAAAACGATTTTTTAGATAGTTGTAACTCCAAAAATGCCACCAAAATCGCAAAATTCAAAACTAGAAGCATGCGCCGGCTTTTACTGCACGCATATCATTTTACGGTCACTGACCTCGCTCTTCAGTTTTGCAGTGGTTTCGAAAATATATTTTTTAACGCAAACTAATACATATATTAAAAATTCATTCTTACAGTTTTAACACTTACATACCATCGTTAGTATCTGAATTTTTCTGTTGCAATACACCAAACGGATTTTTAGATTTTTGTCCCTGAAATATAGCACACATTTTGTTGTCAAAATAAGCCAAAATTAAGCAAAATAATGTTTTGCTAGCAAAGTAACAGTACTTACTTAAAAAAAAGACGCTCTGCCAGAACTGTGTATCGTATGACTGTACACAGTCTCAATATTTTTCAACGCATTTTGTTAAAAAATATTCCAGTTATTTGCAATTTTTAAAATAAATGAAAGACCATATCCTTAATGTACCACAGAAAAAAAAAATAACGAAAACATTGCACGCCAGTATAGCGCGCTGCGACGAGATACGATGCGATTTTCATCGACATCCGCAATCTTACCCTTATCACTTCCATGTCTCCGCGCCTCTAACGCAGCAGATTACACCCGGTACACACCGACCTATAAAGGCGATGAGCCAAGAGGTGAGCGTGCAAGATTCTACCTTACTTCCCCTCGCACTTCTACAAGGTCCGATCCTGTTTGTTGTGCTTCCATTACGCCAAAATTCAAAGCATGGATACCACTACAGACTGTTAACGATAAACAGAGCACTCCTTAATTTATTAAAATTATGATTTTTCTCCTCTTGAACAACCTTAAAGTGGCATAGTAAAAATGGATCGACGGGAAGCTTGCACGTTGTTCAGCGCATGACTCACTGTGGCGATGCGGCATACGATGCGCGCTTCAAGGTCGCAATTATATCTTCGTCGCATCTATTCTCTATCGCGCAAATCCGTATAATTATGCCGTGATTAGCAGCGCGCGTTATTATAGTACCATGCCGGTGGTGAATTGGGATTTTATGTGTCACCAGTTACAGAAAAACTCTCACGTAGTTCTCCCAAGCAAAGCAGCACCACAAGCCGACAATGACGTCTTCCATTGTCTGCGCTCGTCGGCCGACAATAGCGCTTCCTGACCTGATTCCGTCAATCCTCGTCGCCGGGAGAGGATTGTCCGCTAGCGGGATCAGGTCAACCGCCGCGCCGGCTAGACCAGATATACTCCACATTACCCGCTGCCCGAAATTCAACTCTCTCATGACAACACTCGTACTACATTTGTGAACACTTCCCTCCCACAACCTTGTATGACCTGACCGTGTGTAGTGCATTAGTATTTACTTTTTTCGTTTACAAGTCAAGAGTATGTGATAGATAAATCAACGAAAAAAAATTCAATTTTAAATCTAAACTTCTTGAAAGTATAAGTGGGTAAAACTACAAAACAACAGCCCTAGATAATTATATTATCCAACTTTTTGAACGAACATTTACACAGGCAGGATTATGCATATTTGTTACGCAGTAAGTCCTCGATTTACGTCATATCGCTTTACACCGTTTAGGATTAAAGTATCTAATGTTTGAGTACCCATTTTTTTTTTAAATTTAAGTAGCCACAGTTTCATAATAACGTTGTAAATTCCAGTCTTGCGTGATTACGTTAATCCATTCATGCGCGCTAGAGTTAACATTTCTATATTCCAAAAAGGGATGACTAAAGGCTGTGGGCGGGACGGGTCAGACTCAATTCAAGTTGTTTCAATTTGTGTCGCTGTTTTTAGGAACCTAACCTCGACGTAAATGAGGACTTACTGTAGCCTACGTGATCTCTTGCGCCACATTTAAATGTACGAGAATACTAAGATATCGATTGTTCATCAGAAATACATTACTCAAGAAAATTTTTTTGTTCACAGAGTTGGTAACACTAACTGTTAGAGATAATGGTATATCGTGGAAATTTTTTGTACCAATATACCCTTTGTAGATTCTTGTGACATGTATAATTGGGTGATATAAGTCTGACACAACGTAGCTGTGTGCAGACCAATAATAGGTATACAATAGCGGGATTCTTACTGGCTCAGTCAAATAGGGCAACAGCTTTACGCACAAGCGAAAGCCAGTAATGTTTTCATAAGCTGAACGTGCGTTGAAACCCAGCAAACAGTCAAGTTTTCTCGCGATAAACCATCATCTCTAATGTCTGTTTGCTGGATTTCAACGCACGTTCAGCTTACCAGAAGATTGCTGGCTTTCGCTTGTACGTGGGGCTGTTACCCTATTTGACTGGGCTAGTGAAAATCCCGCTATTGTAATATTTGATGTCTTTTATTGGTTTGCAGACAGCTACGTTGTGCGAGACGTATATCACCTAATTGTACATGTCACAAGAAACTACAGTGCTGGCACAAAACATTTTCGCGATATATATCACCGCTACTTATTGTCTATGTTTGCTATTTTTTTTTTTTTTTTTTTGCAAATTGTCTGCCAGAAACCCACAATATTAAACTGATGCTTCTGGTGTTGAATTATGTACCATGCCTGGCTGCCACTCCAACTGCATGCACCGATGAACGGTAGCGCCATATTATAGTCGCAACTTTACTGTAATCGCGACTATCGTTATCGTTGCTATTTGTTTGCCGAAGATGGTTCCTGGCGTTATCAACTTACAAGCGCGCAATAGAATTATCTGTGTATTTTTTTCCAAGACAAATTTCCCGTCCTCGTGAGCTACATTGGCCAATGTAAGTCTTAAACAGAGTGCTTCCATGTATAACTTTAATAAGTGCGTGATAATAGGTTAGTGGTTAGTGTACGCTTCGGTAACAAGTGAACATTTAAGAACTATAACACAATTGATTAAGTAATATGACACTATTATCAACGCAAAATTAGAAGGTCACATGATTAACTGCAGCACGACGGAAAAACTTAACGTGTAGAACATTTAACATTCATGTAAACGCCTATGTAGGGATATGCGAAATTCGCGTTATTTGGCAACAGACTAGCGCAAGGAGCATATAAAGGATACAGTTGCACATACCATGTATTTAAACTATTTTTGACATAATTCTCCAAAAAAAAATTGTGGGCGTGTGCAGGTGGAAATAATTGGTTGTGTTGGATATTTTATGTGTTTTATACAAACATTCCGACTGATCCTACGTAGTTTCATCTGCAAGATATTATTGTCTCGTTTGGGTTTCCGGGACCAAATAGTACTACAATGGCGTATGGCAATGATATTGCTTCAGATTGAGAAAGGAAAAAAAAAAAGTATTAGTTTTGGGGTCTTTGATAAGGAAAATACAAATACCTTACTAATAACAACAAATTAGTAGCTCTGTATGTACAGTTTTTCTAGTTTCTGATAGTTAGGCCTATGCCATTTTTAGATGGTAGAGGGATCTCGCGTGCCGACACGGTGGACACGGTATTACGTGAGAGGGGTTGAGGATAGGCAGTGTTGCCAGACCAACAAACACATATACACCAAAACTAAATCCCACACAATTACATAAACAGTGAAAATATTAAATAAAACTTAACATTTTTACATACATGCCATGTTAGCTACTTAAGAGGGAGTGTTAATCAATTTTATTATATTTTCAGTTTTTGAGCCATAACATTTATTCAAACTGTATTATCAAAAATTTCTCTTCGACAAAGCATACAATATATTCTTGGTAAACTATGTGACATAAATTATAATGGAATCTTTCATTAATCTGTCACGCAGCATCATTGCAAGAAAATTCTTGAAAGTTAACATATAATTCTCTTGCAATTATTATGCATGACAAATTAATGACAGAATCCATTATCATTCATGTCAAATAGTTCACCAAGAATGTACCCTAAGCTTTGTCGAAGATAACATTTTTATAATACAATTTCAATTAATGTTATGGCTGAAAAACTGAAAATATAATAAAATTGTCTAACGCTCCCTCCTCAGGCCGTAAATTTATTTTTTCACACTGGTACAAAAATCTTGAAACTTTCTTAACGGTGCACAATTGAAAAAATCCAAAACTACGAGTACACATACGGTGCACAATTCTATGCACGCGTTTAGCAAGATAATGTACTATTCGTTCTAAAAAAAATACTTTGCTTGATAATGGTTTATTTTCATTAACAAAATTGATGGTACTTTAGGTACAAATAATATGTTTGTAACAAAACGATGTGGAGATTATTTGATATGAGCATGAGATTGTTTTAAAAAAATTTCAAAATCACTGTAAAACTACGGGCATAGCCTAAACAAGGGGAGTTCACCCCAATATTTAGTGGGAAGGTGCTTGGCCTTACACCACCATGTTTATTATTTACACCGGTACGTTTACATAAGCACGTGTTCGAATATACACATCAATTGAAAGGAAAAAAATAACCAGGGGTTTCGAGAGCGTTTACTTTATCGTGAATATAGTTTAACATCGCAAGGACAAGCAGACTACACACCAAAAGGACTGACCAATCTCCTGTAAAGCCATCATTATGTAGTGGAATTAATTATGCACACGGAAATGCAAGAGATAGCGTGATGGGTAGAAAATGGTTGTATAGGCTATATGGTCCTCTCAAAATACTCCGGCACAAATACATTAGCTATGTTTGCGCATACGCAGCTAAAGAACCTGTGGGTCCACCCATTCAGTTCTAATTTTGACAAGAAGTGCACTTCATCTGCACTTACGCTGCACTACGTTGATGTACATAGCAGGGTCCCAGTTGAATATCCCTACCTGGTATTTACACCGAGGCAAGCGCAACGCAGGTGCACAGCAAGTAAAACAGGCCCTTATCTTGCACCTCTAGTCACAGTTGGAACCGAATCGATCTCCACCATTTTAGCTGCGAATTCGCGAACAAAGCAAATGTATTTGTGCCGAGCACGGCCGTAGAAGAACAGGTCTGGACACTCGCCTGGAAACTCGACTACCCTCGTTGTTTGCAGTTCACCAAGTTACCGATAATGCTATACATTTTTAGTGCTGTAATCCGGGCGGTCGGACTCAAACTCCGCCCATTTCCCTCCCACTAAGATACACAATTTATCAAAACGTATTTTTTATCAACGTATGAAATACTTCCTTCGCTCACAATTTTACAGCATGGCTCCAACCATCTCTATTTACTTTATAATGTTAACAATAGAAAAAAGTGGGCGGAGTTTGAGTCCGACCGCCCGGATTACAGCGCCAAAAAGTACAACATTCTCGGTAACTTGACAACAAGGGGGTCAAGCAAAATACATTGGTAGATAGGTGAGTGTCCAGACCTGTTCTTCTACGGCCGTGGTGCCGAGGCATTCGATAGGCACATAATTACCATCACGTGACCTCTCCCGCACTTCTCTGTGTGCTCGTATGTTGCGGAACCAGATGGCAACGCAAGTGCACATTTTGCGTTACACCCATGAAAAGCGATATTTAAGAGTGAGTGATAGTCGCCATCTTGTAATTTTGTATTCTGTGCCATTACTTTTCATCTGGGTTAATTTTGAGAACTTTAACCTAACTACGGAATAGAATATATATTAAGGGAATTTTAGACATCATAAATATATTTTCGTCGTTACTATTGTTACAGATCGAATTGCACTTAGAAAATTCTTATTATTTTCTTAACTGCAATTCAATATGTAACAATAGTAATGCAAAATAGAGATATATAGTGCCTAAAATGCTATCAGTATGTATTCTATTCCGTAGTTAGGTTAAAGTCCCAAAAATTAACCCAGAAGAAAAGTAATGACACAGAATACAAAAATACAAGATGGTGACTGTCACTTTTAACCGGACAACGGTTAGTGATGCTTATCGGGACAAGCTCACTCTATCCTAGTAAACATACTAGTACAGTCACTGGTTCAGAGAGAGTATCGACTAAACGTGCTCCAGTTTCGTCCGGCATGAATACATAGATCTCGCTAGCTGCACTCGCCACACGTACACAGCTGATAACGTCATGTGGTATTCACGGCACGGCGAACATCAGCGACAACAAAGAGGGCACGCCATAACACGGAAAAACTGCCCGAAAACAAAGAAGGCTTCTCGAACATTTTTAAGAGGGCGTGGTACATAACTCAACGCTAAAAGTATTAATATATAATAAGGTTTATTGAAGCTAATTAGCGAAAACTAAACGATAGCAATCCTAGACAACAGTTTTAGCAAACGTTTTAAACAAAATTGTTTCCAGTGTTACGAACTTCTGATGCACAATCTCTGACGTCGGAACCTCGTGCGGCGCAAGAGATCACGCGTAACGAATGAGTAATTTTGGAAAAATATTTACTCCTAAAGTTGGCAAATACCATTATCTAGGATTGTCATTGAGTATTTTATCCATATTGGCTTCGAAAAATCAACTGATGTCTTCAGTGTTTATTTATCTACCACTCTTAATATGATTGTGTGCTTGATATTAAGACGGCGTTAAGAGGGCGTGGTAGATAAATAAACTCTAAATTGTTCAACTGAGATCTACAATTTTTTTAAAGCAATATGGAAAAAAACTTTAAAACTACAATCCTAGATAATGATATTTGCCAACTTTACGAGGAAACATTTACCCAGAATATTTTCGCTAAGCGTGATCTCTTGCACTGCAATTAAATGTACAAGATTTCGGCGTCAGAGATTGTTCTTCAGATATACGTTACTACAGAAAAAATTTTGCTCAGAAAGTTGGCAAAAACTATTGTCTAGGTTTTTTTTTTTTGCAAATTTGGATTTGAGAAACCTACAATTCTGCTGATGATTTTCCCGCTGAATTATATACCACGCATTCTTAAAGAAGATTTACTAGGCTAAGTTAATTACGCACACTGCAATGTATGCTCCAATTTTCAGCCTATTTTGACTTTCAAGAGCCTCGCCTACCACGCGGATAAAATGCGTTGTAGCGGGTTCGTAAATACGTTTTTTACGAAAATATTCCTCATATGCCCATTGTGTCAATATACGGAAGGAAAATACACTTCAAACGATGGCGGAAGGGTGGTTTCAAAGCATCACGTCGATAAGAGAAATTATTTTCAAGTCTCTCAAAATTAATAAAAAGCCAATATTTCAACATGTTATATCTGAAAAACTACTAACGAGATTCTTGTGAAACTACTCTAAATGCATGCAATGTACTTTGTTTAAAACCTTTCAACAATAGAAAGATGGGGTCACCACTGAAACTGTCAGTCAGGCGAGTGATCTACGATACCATGCACGCCGTTTCAGTGTCTTGCAATGAAGGCTATACCGTGCCACAGGAGCTGGTCAACATCGCCCTTGGCGCCGTGCCTCACTCACACAAACACACGGCCAGTAGGCGGGCACCTTATGACCTATAGAATAATCGTAAAACGAAAGAACTACACGACAGTTTGGCGCGTCGCGAATAGAAGCGAAGCGGTTACTGCCCAGTGTGGCAAACTGAACCTTATCGCTTCACTGTCTCCGCACATCAAACGCGGAAATTTAAATCTCATGTTTCTACCTTTTTTTAGCATTAGTCATTTTTTACGCCTAAACGAGAGCGGATATCAAAAACCTGTTTGGCAGTGTTGTTTAAAATCGCCTTCATGTTGGCTGATTCTTTTAAGACAGTAAATAGCCTACTACGGTAACTTTTAGATAATTATGTAAGTAACGAAAATTGGTTGACGTTGTAGTCGAAATCGTATAATTTCTTGTTTTGAAAATATTAGTTATCGCGGCAATCTGCTCTTGTCAAAGCTTAAAAAAAAAAAAAAATAAGGGCGCTACCTATCTGCGAGTGACGGAGCTATACGGGCGACAATGAAGCGCGCATCAATTGCCGCATCGTCACAACGCACAGTGGGACAGAATCAAACGTAGCAGGGAGTGAGTGAGAGATTTTTGGTCAGCGCTCAGCCTCGATGTCTTATCGATGGTGAGGGGTGACATGATGTGAGTATGAAGCAGCACCGGAATGAAAGGGCGGGGGAAACGGCAGATCCCCGAGGAAACCCGCCGACAACGGCATCGTCCGGCACGATTCCCACATGCTAAAATCTGGGGACAGACCCGGATCGCCTTGGTGGGAGGCGAATGGTCTGAGCATTCGGCCACCACGGCCCCACGTAGAGGGGAATAAAAATCAATTCTGAAAAGTAATACAGTGCATCAGATAAACATAGCAATTTGATTAGCATAAGTGAAAGAATAATAATCTGAATACGTTATGACTGTCTGTCACATAGTAAGACACAAGCAGTGCGTGTTGAATGAGTAGCGCACACGGTATTTCTGCCTGCGATAAAACTGCAAAGAAGAAGTAGATTCTTACGATCAATATCTTAAATCTTCAGTAACGGTATTATTGTACATATATGTAGACCTACGATAAAGTAATATTATGGCAAATATTTTTTATATTTACACACATATTTTGAAAAAATCTTTTTGGATCTGTGTCTTGTATCTAGTACCAAAATGTAGATTAAAGTGTAGAGTTCAACCCCCAATTTACAGATCATGCACGTACTTGCCTCTTTTATGCAGTAATATATTTTTTTAAGTGATGCGCATCCACCAATGTTGTATTACCATATAGTATTTTTATAAATGCACTAGTAACTAGAAAGAAGGATTTTAAAAATGCTCGCTGTATCGGTAACCACCTATAGCAGAGTGGTTTTCGCTGAACTCGGCTGAGTGTTTCCAGCTTACCGATTCTCCGGAAGAGTGGGAGGTGAGGAGGGGAGAAAGAAGGGAAGGAAGTAGGAGAGGTGACAGTGGAGGGAGGGGTGCGGCAACGAGTTCTCCTCTTTGTTCTCGTGAGCGTCAGCATGACAGCGTGACGGACAGGTTCCGTCACCAGACATGTGTCAACGTGTGTTGCAATTCTCGACATTCTCAACCATAGTGTATCCGACACGAATCCAGGGAACTTCTTGGTAAAATCCTACTACATTACACTGCAATGAAATGAACGAAAAATATATAACGGTAACACAAAAGATCAGTTAACTTATTTTAGTTTGTTACGCCGTGTCAACTTCGCTAAGAGCGTTTGTGAAACTCCAGAACATTTTAGTTATCATTTTCACGGATCCAAATACATTATCTACCTCTATTTTGGGGCTGAATTCCGCACACAATGCACTGTAGGACGACTAAAGGCACGTATGAGTAGTCAATTTCCAAAACTCCCCTCGTCCACTTTCATTTAAACTGAGCAAATCGCGAAACAGTGATTTGTAAGCCTGTTTGTGACATGGACAAAGCAGTTTTTCAAAGTGTATCTGTTATTGAATAAGGTGAGTTTTGGAAACTATCATCACGTCAACTTTAGCACACATTTAAAAGCTACACAAACCTGTTCAGAACTCATTTTTCCTTGGTGATGGACAAGGAGAGATTTGGAACTGGACTACTCATATGCGCGCAACTGTTGGCTTCAAGCCGAATTTGCGCATGAACTGTACGAGGTTTGAAGCAATCGTTTTAAATGAAATATTGTGGGAATATGTCACTACAGTGGTATGTATATCGTCTCAGAAAACCAATAGTGACCGAAAAAAAGTCGAAACTGACTACTCAACACACACATAAATAACTAGGGCTAGGAATATTTCGCGAGTTCAACGGCCAACATGCTAGAATTCATCATCCTGTGTATACCGAAGCCCTAATATTTGTCCATTA
Organism: Medauroidea extradentata; assembly: GCA_003012365.1. Taxonomy (NCBI): domain Eukaryota; kingdom Metazoa; phylum Arthropoda; class Insecta; order Phasmatodea; family Phasmatidae; genus Medauroidea; species Medauroidea extradentata. Next base: position 21,485 of record PNEQ01133710.1, read on the forward strand.
CCTGTTACTCATTCAGACAGCAGACAATGAACGAATAGACGGGGCTTGGGTATGCTTAGGACATTGGATTCTAACAGGTTATGGAACTCGCGAATTTTTCCTAGTCCTATAAATAACAAAACCTGGAACATTCCTACAGAAACTGTGTCGAATCACAGAAAATACAAAACGAAAGGTAAAAGTTTGAAAACTGAAAAGAAAGGAAGCTGTGAAACATCTCGATACAAATAAGACAGCACAGATAACAACTAATGCCCGGTTGCACCAACATCGGGTTCGGTCTGAGATCTAATGAACTTAGTTTGGAACAAAGATCGAGTATGATCTCGGTTCCGCTGTGTCTTGTTGCACCAACACAACTGTACAAAGCTCGATCTCAGATTCTTTGGTCTTAGTTCGGAACTGGGATATCGATAGTTAATTAGAAACAAATTCTGCTATTGGTCCGTATTTTGTGACGTCATACGTGACATTTGTTTTCGTACAAATAGTTTTGAATATCGCGTGTTTACCTATGAACTTTAGTGTTTACCTTTTATAAATTTCAGCACTGAATTTTTTTAACACATACATTTTTAAGTGATACTGAAATATTGAAGAATCATCGCTGATCAGCACAAAACGAAATATTTATTCCGAAAAGGAAAATACATTGCTTATAGATCTTGTTGAAAGAAGAATGTATATCCTTGAATATGAAAAAAAAAAAAAAGTAGATGTAATTTCGCTCTGCTTTAGCAGTTGGGTTCAGTAAAGGTGTATGTATAAATAGGACTGACAAGCATAACCATTGGCACCCAGCAGTACACCTTCTGGAATATTTCCGTTTTCGAGCTGAGCATACACATCACTTTGGTTAAATATTGTACTATCATGGGTAAATACAGGCCATCTTGCAACAACATTTGTAAATATGAGTTCAGAATTACAAATGCATTGAACATTCATGGAAAAATCTGCTTCCTATTTCTAAATAACTCTGCATTATCTCCTCCAGGAGACTGTATGGGAATGTGTGTGCAGTCAATGCAGCCTATACCCCTGGATAACATACAACTTGATGAAACTTTTGCATAGTTCCCCTCCTTTCAGTAAAATTTCCTGGCATTTTATTAGGTTATGGCCCAGCATTACACATATGTGTGTAACCCTCTTGACTATTCTTGAGACGGTGGATTTGTGGACACCAATCAAATCACCACACACACCATAAAAAATGCTCCTGTTTCATAAAACCTCAAAGTTGTAAAGTAACTGGTTAAGGACTGTTACAGGCTTGTTCGGCTAGAATAAACTGGCAAATGTGGCTTGACCAGGTCCAAAATTTGCACAACCGTATTCTTCGACAAACCTAACCTACATACAAATTCTTTGTCGTCAAATTATTCAATAGGATTGGTCCTAGGTTTATAAATCCTTGGTCGAGGCCTTACAACAGCCATTTCTAGTGATTCGTCAACAACATTATTCTCACCTTCAGGTTCAGAGTCGGATGAAAGTATTCTTGTTATAAAGTGTAATTTAGTTTCAAAAAATTATTAATCTTATTCGCCGATGAAAAGATTTCCCAACAAACAAATTCGAGGTTTGACTTTATTTATGCATTTACCTATTTAATTAATTGTCGATATAGGTAAATTTATTGATTAGACTATCATAATAAAGTGTTTACGATTCGGCTACCTGTATATAAAAACATGTGAATCCAAGATACAGAGATTTCGAACCGCCACAATCGGCAGTTCAAAATAAAGTTCCAGTCGATCTCGGTTTAAACACTAAACTCGAATGGTGCAACAGTAAAATGTCTCGATCCAAGATCGTGCCAAATCTCGATCTCGGGTCGAACCTCAAACTAGAATGGTGCAACAGTAAAATGTCTCGATCCAAGATCGTGCCAAATCTCGATCTCGGGTCGAACCTCAAACTAGAATGGTGCAACAGTAAAATGTCTCGATCCAAGATCGTGCCAAATCTCGATCTCGGGTCGAACCTCAAACTAGAATGGTGCAACCGGGCATAAGACGATGACAAAGTTACACACAAAACAGGATCACCTAACAATGACGTCACAAACACAAGGCTAGACGGAACAACGATGAAAACACAGAACACATGCCTTTATTCAAAAGAGCTTTTTCTTTAACTACAGTAGGAAAAAGTTAGTGATGTGTACGTTATCAGTAGCGCCATAAAGATTTCTCGAAAAGAATTTTGCCCCAGTTTGTTTCAGTGTCTTACGTACTTATCTGCATCTCTGCTTCATATTAATTTGTAGCATGTCTGCATGTCTGTGTGAAGTGACGTCTTTCATTTGACTGGGCCAACCATAGTAAGCATAGGTGTAATTCAGGGGTGGCAAGGGATGGCAGTTGCCACCCCAAAATGCTGTTGATATAGAACATAAAATTATTTTTCTTAGCGTAGGTAAACAATTTTACTTGTGCGTTTTCCATCACACTGTTTTTTTTTTTAATTTAGCTAATGATATAAAATAATCAATTCGAAAGTGTATGCATAATTTTGATGGAAATTGTTCGATTTCCACCCCCACCCCCCTCTTTTTTTTTTTTTTTTTTAAATTTTTTTT
>PNEQ01133711.1:0-23953 GCA_003012365.1 Medauroidea extradentata
TCCAATGTCCCTTGTGCACAAAAATCGCCCCAATCCAGTGGTGAAGTCAGTTCCGTCCTAGCTGGTCTCCCTCGCCCGCAATGTTAATTAAACAGTTTTAATTTATTCCGGCCACGTGGGCCGGAAGTGACGTCAGGTGGCTTGCTGGTGACAAAGGGTCGATATGGCCGTCGGCAGTGGCCGGCGGGCCACGTCAAACTTTTACATATAACTTACTGCAAGCAGGGGTGACTTTGTGACATCTGTAGCCTATATTGAAATGTGATGGCTGGCTCAAGTTAATTCTGTCAAATATTGTCCTTTACGATATTTGGTTCTGTGGGTAATTAGTTGGATAGAAAGAATTAATTTCCTCAAACAAAAAAAAAAAGTTGAACTGTAGCAATATGAAAACAACTGCAAAGTGTTTTCTCCGAGGGCCTAACAAGGCCTAAGTTACTGTACGAATGTGCAATTTTCTAAAATATAACCTAGCTCGTATACTGCACTGATTTTAACTATAATGGTTTATTTGGGACGCGTAACTTAAAAGCTCAATGAAACACATTTATTTTAATGATTTAAGTTACTGTGGATTTTTCGCAAATCCAACGTAAATTTATTTCACTATCGTCGTTTCGGACTATGAAAAGTTCTAACATCACTAATCCGCCATGATTTTTTTACACAATTGTAAACAAGATACGGCAAGCCAGTAAGTTAACACCACCCTAGACCCCATCTGTTAACTTACGGTCGCTCACTTTCAAGTTAAGGTAAGCAAAATGCTTACTGAATCGCTCCGGAAAAATTTACGGCAAATGTTAAGGTGACTGGCCGTAACTCTCAAGTTACGGTTACCATAAAAGTTAGTGAATAGACCCCCTGTAACTATAAACCTACGTAAAATAAACGTATACAAATTAATAGATACCATCTTTGACCCTTATATATATTAAAAAAGACTCGTCCTATAATTAGATAACTTCAGCTTTTGAATTTCCGCCAAAAAATATTGGTTTACTGACAACACTGATGCTCTGAAGCGCCAGTAAAATCGGTATTCTCAGTAAACGGATGTAGCCGCGCACAGGGTATCGTCATCAACCGACCATCAGTGACTATCAGTGCCGTCTGCAATATCGGAACTATAGCTGAAATTACTGAAAACACTGACCAGTGATATCAGTGAATAACGAAAGGCGCTGGGTATTTGGTAAACTGTCCTCACTGTTCCCAATGTTAAGCTAAAATTTTTCATTAGTAGAAAACTAAAGTAGATAAAATATTTTGGTGAATATAAAATGGAGCGGTGTTTACTACGGGATTCTTTCTTGATTAAATGATTTAGCTGTCTTTCTAGTCACAAAAATATTTACAAGTCTGATGAGAAAGAATTTTTGATATGTTCAGTTGGATCCTATAATTGGTAATCCTGTTTATTGCAAATGAGAAATAGGAAAATTGGAGCTATGGCTTGCTAACACGTAAGTTATTTTAATTTATTACAATTTAGTCCTCTGATCTGAAGGATTTATGCTTGGTGCTTTAATTTCATTTTCTTAAATATATTTCACTTTGCTGTTCTAGCCAGCGATAATTATTGTTATGAATTTGTTCAATTTGTGCAAAGCACTAGGAGCACTGCAACTTGAAAACATCAATGATATTTTTTAATATTGTTTTATAATACTTTAGTTAAGTATGGGCTGTGAGATTTTTGAGCGTAGGCTTATATGCAGGTTTAGGCTAATACTGTTTGAGGTAATTCGGTGTATCGGTGTTTGTTGGGCGATGACAAGATTGACTTTATTCGAAATATAAAATTTGTTCGGGGTGTTCATATTTAACAGTAATAATTGTACGTAAATCAAAATTAATTTGTTTTTTCGTAATAATTTATTTAAAAAAATTTTTTTTTTTCAATATTTTTGATGTGGCAGATGAAAAGCCATCTAATTCTTAGCTCTCCTGTAGTTAATGGGTTTGGAATGCAAATTTAAATAGCTAGGACCTACGGTATTATGTTGCAGTGTGCCCTTGTTCCTTTCCCTTTAGCACTTTGTGTCCAACTATTCCTCACAAGCCCTTGACCCCTTCGAGTAGTGTTTAGTGTATTTGGAAACTCTTATTCTCTTAAACAACATAACCTGTATTGTATATGTATAAATGAAGTCAACAATTACGCCATTCAACAGTTGAAAAACATTTTTTTCATGATAGGAATAAAACTGTAGCCTACTGTTTTGTGAAGGAACATGTGCAAAATGTTTAATAGTTACATCAAGTTTACTGATTTATTTTCTGTGTGCTGAATTTATGATGGGAAGGAACTCTGCACAATGGCAGTGGTAAAAACTGTTTTATTGATTGATTTACGTATATACGTATATACATATTTTTAATGACTTACATTTTTTTTATGATTTGCTTTTGTACTTGAGGAATGCTAAGTGAATATCTTTACACGCATTCTAAAAGCATGAAACTTGAACTTGATTGTTTTGGTTACCATTTCGTTCAACATTTCTATACTATTCTCATGCAATCACACCTAATTAGCAAAGAAATCCTATTGACAGTTCAAGAAGTCGTGTGTTGAAAATCGCAGCGAAGTGAGCAAGGGGATGAACGTCACTCTGACCCTTAGACTCTAAATGAAATAGTTAAATGGTGCATATGTGGGTGTGTGGAATACTGCCAATGCATCCAGCTCGCGTATACTCAACTCCAGACATGCAAATTTCCCAGTTTTGGCACTCCACTGACCAAACTTCTCAACATAACTAAGTTGTTGAAACATGTTTGTTGTAAGTTACTTGAAGTCTACACATTACTGCAAAGGCAAATACAAATTATTTGTTAAAATTGTACCCTGCAGAGTTATTAACTCTTTTGCTGCAGGATAAAAAAATGTTAACTAGGGCCTATGCCTAGAAAGTGAAAAAAAAAAAAAAAAAAAAAAAAAAAAAATCTGTTTTTTTTTTTTGTAAATAGTTAAGTTTTTTTTGTCAATTTTAAGCAGTAAATGTCAAGAGTAGCTTCTCATCGTGTATCTGCCAAACTATTGATTTTAGACACATAGTTCATTGATGTAAAATGATTCTAGTGATGTAAGCAGTCCTACGTAAAAAAATTTTTTGTTGCATTAGGTTTTGTAGATTAGTTTAAGTTAGTTTCTGTTAGTTTCTTAGTTTTTGTTAGTTTAAGTTTGATTAGGTTAGTTAGATTACTTTAGGTTAGGTTAAGTGATGTTAGGTAACCTAATGTTACTTAACCTAATGTCAGGTTAGGTTACCTAACTTAACCTAACCTAGCCTAAATAACCCAACTTAGCCTAACTTAAACTAACCTAATTTAACTTAAACTAACCTAATCTAACTTAAACTAACCTAATATAACTTAAACTCACCTAATCTAACTTAAACTCACCTAATCTAACTTGAACTAGGCCTAATCTTACAACCTACCCTAAACTAACCTAAAAAACCTAAACCAACAAACAATTTTTTTACATAGGATTTCTTAGAACGTAGCTAGAAACATTTTTCATCACTAAACTATATGTCTAAAATCAATAATTTGGCTGGTACACGATGAGTAGCTACGCTTGATATTTACCGGGAACAAGTTGCAAGATGACATTGATAGAATAAGTTTGTGGACTGAAAAGAACAAAATGAAAATATTGTGTGAACGACATAGGTTGTTAGTTTTACGTAGAAGAAGGTTAGGAGTACGGACACGTACAGATGGGAAAGGCAGAAGATACACTTCAGAATACAAGTACCTAGACATAATGATGCAGAGTGACTTAGGATAGAGAATGCAGGTAAGAGAGAATTGTGTCTAAATGGAGAAGGTTTCTAGGTATACTGGGAAGGGTATTGACTGGTGTTTGTAGTGCAGTGAATGAAAAGGCATATAGTACAATGGTAAGACCAATAGAAGAGTGTGTGACAGCAGAGTGGGACCTGTACGTGGAATTGGAGGTGCAGGAGCTGGAGAAGGTGCAAAGATGGGTAGCAAGGTTGGTGAGGATGATGGAAACTTTTGGACATTGTGTTGCTGAAGAAACTGGGGTGAAACACACTGAAGGAAAGGTTGGTCAGGATGTACAAATGGAAGAGGAGGCTGTGGCAAGTTAGACTGGCTGTAGCTAAGGCAGAGTATAGAGGAAGGGGGAACCACAGCGAGAATATCCAGGTGATGTCGAACAGAACTGGGAAGGCAGTCAATGCTTAGGAAGTCGGTAAGGGAGATTTTAGGACGAGTTGGTGACAACGATGAGGAGGGTTGGAAAGTTTAGGAGTGTTTTCTAGGTGATTGAAAAGAGGTTACATTTTGCCTCTGGCGGGTTGCACAGTTTCAAGTAAAATCATTATATTATGAATTTTTTTATTTATAATATAGGCCTACCTTCTTTTACAAATTTGAACCCCAGTTTGATATTTTCTGTACTGACTTTGCCACACCATACAGTTATCTTGTAGTTGAACACTGGGGTAAATTGATCCAGCGCATGTAGTCCTCATTTTTTTTAAACATTCTCACACTTTCAGAATTTAAGTAAATCTTCAATTTATTTTAAGACACCGCTTGTGTATGTTCTGCTTGCAGTGTAAACATATTAAAATATCAGTTTCTCTTACCAGAATTTAGTGTGTTGCTTTAGCATTTGGTACCACTAGAGTGATCCCATTTTTATAACATCTGACACATGTGTGAACTCATGTGTGAAACGTGTTTAACCCTGCTAATAATTTGACTAGCTGAGGGTTACAAGTAGTTTGCTAGATATTGACATTTCGTGCTGCATTCATTTAGTTTCACTTTTTCTAAGTACTGAGTCGGGAGAAAGATTGTTATCTCAAGAGGCAGATGTTCGTACTTTGCACCACCGGCTCTGTTAGTAAGAACATCAGAACTATGGTAACTTGTTTCTATATTATTTTACTGGCATGTATTTTACTATCTTGTAGGTTAAGGGAAACTGCAAGTATCATCATAATTGAAAATTCACAGCTGGTTCAGTTGCAGGTCTGCTTAGAACATATTGTTTCAAGTACATACTCTTCCACTCCGGCAATGTAGCTGAAAATAGTTTCATGTTCCACTGATGCCTGAGATATTGTATAGTTTTGATTTGTTTGTTGTGATACTATATATTTATAGCCTAACAAGCTTGTTAGCCTTGGATATATATTCTAACTGGATATGAGGGGGAAGTGATTTTCTTTATTTCGGTCAGTCGTCATACGTTGCTCTTGATTCACAGTTTTGGAAAGCTTGCTTCAGCCAGATTTAGTGAGCTGCTGCATGGAATGGTATCTTGTTATTATTGGTAGGCATTCTGAATCAGTAATGAAACACACAAAATATTTATTCAGTGGACACACACAATGTTCTGGTATTTGACCACTTGGTTGCATGTTTGGTAAACTTAAGGTGACTGCCTGCCCAGTTGTATGCAGAGCTTGGGCCAACACAAGTTTTTTAGAAAACTATTAACACACTAGAGTGAATGTATGCCTAGGAGCAACATGTGAAGAATGTTACACATACATATGCCCTTGTATGGTCTGCTCCAGTTATCTTTAAACTTTATGTTCTCGCTGGTGAAAACTAGTCCTTTTGCTTTCCTTTTTAAGTATGGTATGACAGTTTTGGTGCAGAGCTTTTTAAAATGTGTAGGTGCGTACAATACAAATGTCTTTATCATTTATATTATTGTACAAAAAGATATGGTCACAAGTGAATGTCCTGTAAAGGCTAGTGCTCGGCAAGAAGACTGTATGCCAGTTCCGTGAGTCACCTACGTCTAGTGGCTGGGGGAGGCTTCATGCGCATTGTGTGGTTTTTACTGCTTACGCACTTTTAGGATTTAACTGCACAAAACATGTTCTCTCAAGCATTCACTTCAACTGATTATTATGTTAAATGTTTTCTTGTGTGTTGGAATATAGTCTTGCAGCAGTTGGCTGAACTGAATGTAAGGATCTGTGTTATTGTTCAGTATGCCTGTGTTAGTGTTGATACCGTCATGGTGTAGTTGGTATTTGTGTACACTCAAAGAAAATTTAATTGAAAGGAATTATTTCTGTAAACATGCCAGCAGGTAAGAGGACTCAGGATGTGCTATATGAATGATGTTTTTGTATTGTCACGAGGGATTTTGGGGGATGTAGGGCTGTAGTATAACCAGAAATTCTAAACCTAATGTGGTCTAAAATTCAGGGGCAAAACAAAATAAGATGCAACTGCTTTGAGATAAATCGATAGATATATTGCAAGGATTGCTAAGGTTACAAATTCAGTAATAAGTTTGTGTCTTTTCCTGGAATAACACCTGAAATAAAAAATATTAAGACACATTAAAAATGAAAATTGTATACTGGTATCTGAGAATAATTATTACTTCTGAAAATTTATTAAAACTCTTGGTGCTTTTACAATTTACTGGCTAAAAATAGTGTATAGTAGTTATTGCAGGGAATGTAAACAGACATAATGAATGCCTAGAAAGTTTACTAAATTATGAAAATTGATTAAAAAGTTTTGATTGCAAACAGTTATTAATTAAGATATTATTTAGATGACATGAAACATTTTTATTTCCAGAAGTATATGTTTTATCAGTTATTTAAACTTGTTAATGAACACACTATGAGGTTTTCAAAACCCGGCAACACTTACGATTTTTGTTTACAAACTAATAAAATTATTAAAATTATTACATTAATCTTCAAATTTCAGATTACGACTTCTGGAAATGAATGTGTGTTGGTGTTCAGACTGAGACGTTGTAGCATTGTAAGACAAGGAGTTTTATTTTACTGGAGAATTTGTATTTTATGTAATCTTAATTTTATAATATAATATTTAAAATTGTAACTTTTATTTCAGTGGTCTCGGTCCCAGAAGGGGAGAGTAGAAATGCAGTTCTTTGTTTCTCGTATGTTCTAGATAGGATGTAATGTTTGTAGTTATGGCCGGGTGGCCTTGGTAGGAGGCAGTAGCTTTGTTTTCTTGTCGTGTTCTGGTTTTTTCCACAGGAATTTTGGCGCCATTTGTTGTTTTAATGCGTAGTTTATGATTGTGCCCTAGAGGGTTCTAGATAATGGAACAAGTGACGGTCACGCCACCAAGAACCAGCCAATGAGGACAGCGTGTGGCGCCCCTTCGCCCTTCGTTCTGGAATGTTTTGCCTCCACCATTCTAGAATAAGTCGTGATGCGATCCAGAGTGGACGTGCGTGGAGCTGCGTCCCACAAGAATCTCTTGAAGTGAAGTCCGGGAGAAAAAATGTAACATTTACGGATAGCACCGCTGCCTCTAATCTATAACCTCACGTTTCGGACATCTTAAACCTTTAACAAATTAATTTCCGCCTGTACGTGTAGGCCGTCAGGTACTGAGAGCCATGATGGCTACTCATTCTTCTTCGCCGCGTGTGTGTATTTCACAGTGGGCTAAATTTTCTGACTTTGTTTCGCTTAATTGTCTAATATAGTCTCGTTGCATTTCTGCTTGTAGTTTTCTGTGAACCGGATCCACCGCGTTAAGATAAACAGTGTATTTTGTGCCAATGTAAACTGAATATCTAATAAACCAGCAGTTTCGGATAATAGTTGAGTATATAATTTTGTGACTAACTTCTCTAAATTGGCTAATTCCTATAAAAGTTCTAAATTTGGTCTACAATGTGATGTAACCTACAAAAGTCCTACCAGTAAATTCCGGATTACTTGACTACAGATAAAGAGAAATGTTCTAGTTTTTATCCCTGCCTTTTTGGCTGAGTGATCGTCGAGCTAGTGCACTGGTCTAGGTGGACTGGTGTGCTACAATTTGTCTGCCCAATGTGTGACTTGTTACAACGTGCCTCTAACATATAACTCACGCTCTCTCCGAGTTAATTTACACTTAAATAGTTGAATTAAAAAATTAACTGTAAAGTTACGATTTAGCCTTACAATCTGCCATAAAAGAAATTACCACACCTTATTACCAAGTTCTCTTCGGCGTCTGCCCTCTACTGTCAGGGTGACCAATTCCGTGCTATTACCAAGCCCTTGAAACCAGTCTTCTCAGTATAAACCAACTCTTCTAAATTAATTTCTTACTAATCAAGCACACTATCAATATCCTAGCTTTTGGGAGGGGATTGCCCTTCCAAGGCGAATGTCTTGACACAAAACTATGTCTCAACCCTCTCGAGGTCCTGACCACACGTCCTAACATGAACGTAGACCATGAACAACTTCCCCGGTCATAGCGTCTAACGTCCTCTCACGAACACTCCTGCCAAGTCACTAAACGTCTGTCCAGGAACCCTGGTGTGGCCAACACCCGGGCACTAAATTTTGCAAATAACTGTCTTTGTTGCCAAGGGAAAAACTGTTCAATCTTGCTAGGATTGTTGACTGGCTGCGGAAATCAGGTCGCTTCCTACAAGTAGTCAGCGAGTCCGGCACAAAATAACTTTACCACCGTCGTCGGACAGCAGAGTCAATGGATATTTTCACACTCCAACCGAGACGAGAAAATAGGACGTGATAATATAGACCTAGCAATAAAGTGACTTACAGTGAAATGGCAGTGCATAGGTCTAATATAAATGCACATTCTCTACCTGAGTACCTGTAGTGGCTGGTGAATTTAGACAATGAGCATTAGTGTAACATTATCTTGTAAAGTGTTTTAAGTCAAGGACTTGCAGAAATTTTAAGTTAACATTGAACTGTCTGAACATATTCTACATAAATAACTGTGCTGAATGCTATATTTTTTTGTTTGTTCTGTTTTAACAGACTTGATTTATTCTTCAGGGTTCAGCCTACGTAAGTACACATTTTATAGTATCTGTAGGCAAACATATTAAATTAGGTTGTCACAATCTCACCCCACTTGGATTAATCTCATGATGTTTTGCAGTAGGTCTACAGTTAAGTTAGTTATATTCTTTTGGTCTTCTTGATATTCAAAATATAATTGAAACAAAAATGTGTAAGAATTTTATGTGTGAGAGACTGTTAACTGTTTAATTTTAGTTGTAAGTGCTATGATTAGAGCAACAACTATAGATCTACTCATTATATATAATTGTTAATTATTGATACTGCTATTAGGAGGAGTATATAAATATATATGCTATGATAAAGTGTAGGGCAAAAATAGGCATTATAAATTTACAAGGTCAGTTCAGTAAATTTTCTATTCCCTTAAATGTTGTGAAAGCTTTGCGTAGTATTTTCTCCTGTCTTTCCCGTGCGTACGTACTGTACTTAACTGCCAGTAGTAAGCATAGTATTTTTGTTTCTTTTATTCCTTATTGAAATGTATACAATATACGTTTATGTGCGTCCAGCATGCCATGTATGCAAAAATGGATTAAAATTGTTGAAATTAATTACAACAAAAAGCTTCGTTAATAACTATAGGTGTTCCAACATACGTTACAAAACTGTGGCATGTGTTAACAAACTGGGGAAAGTGGTAGGTAGAAAAACTGTAGAAGTTATCGGAGATAAAACCAAATAAAATGTACTACGCCAAGCTTCGCTTAAAGATGACATTTCAAATTGATTCATAAAGTTTAGAAGAAACTAGCTTGGCTGACTACCATTTTCATTGTGTGGTTAGTGATGTCATGATATCATAGACTGATACATTTTTAATTTGATTGTGCATCTATCGGTACAACATGTCTTTAGAAAGTGTAGTAAAATCTACAAGTAGTGAAGAAGAATCGTGTAACAGTCTGCTTTACGTGGTTGGGAATTACTTTCTATAACTAAGATATTTAAAGTATTTTATGTTGCCGAATCAAGATTTCTTCTGTGAACAGTACTAAACTTTATGGTATCACAAATTTCGTCTTCATTGCATAAACTATGTGACATATGTCTAATAAAGGGAAAAATACCGGTAGCTAGAGCAGAGTCTCATTCCAACTTCTGAGATTGCGAGCAAAGAATGTTGAATTGTCATAAATCACAAATAATGCCAAGGCTATGGTAGATATACACAGTGCCAATGAATTTAGTACAAGGGAAAGTAGGACATTCTGGAATGGCGTCTTCAATATGCATATAAACTTGTCTTGTACTACAAATTATTAGCTAACCTCGACGTAACCATCTGTCGCATTCGCAAAAATTGTGGTAGTAAAATACCTTTTCTATTATTAGGATGGTGTCTCGTAAAATTGTTATAAAATTGGCGATACAATCACATCAGACTCTTTTGAAAATGTCATGATCAGTTATTTTTCTCTCTAGCTATGCCAGTGATGTGTTAGATTTCACCAATAAACATAAAAACCCTGAATAATAACATTCAGACCCATATATGCTATGTCAAAGTAATTTAAGAATTTTTTTACAAAAGTTTTAAAGGTTTTTTATATTTTATATTTCTTCAAAGTGATTTATGGATCCACAAAAGGCAGCAGAATAGGTCTTAGATCATTAAATACTTAACGAGCACCACAAATTAAAAATAAATTTTCATTTGCCCATTTTCATTTTGTTCAATTTTACAATTTTTAAATTCACTGCCACGTAAGTGTTAACATATTAACTGGAATTGTGATTGGCTGCCGCCCGTGCAAACTTTTTATTTTCTCTCTACATTGATGCCAACCTGCCCTTCGAATGCTACTCTCTTTGAATAAGTAAGGTTTATACGAGCAGCCGGTGTTGGAGCTTACAAACTTTGTCTCGTATATGTTTTGCGCCATATGAGACGACTCACATACGAGCTCTACTCACACGAACTCGAGCTTAGGCCCCCAGCTTTTTGATGACGTTTGTCATAAAACTAATATTGCAGTAATGCTTCAACAGCCCAAATTTTCCCCACCTTATGCATAAAATCATCACAGTGTTTTGGTTGTCAAAGGTGGACCTTGGCTGTGTAACTATATCATCTTAGAGCTTAAAGGGAAAAAAGGTACAGCAAGACATTGATAGTTTTTTTGCACAACAAATTAAACTGAAACTACATCATTTTGCTAGAGATCTGCAAATGGAAATTTTATTTGTAGTTAGTAATTTTATTCTATGTGTAATTTCAGTTTCAGAAACACAAATGTGAAGGTGGAACGAAAATGTGCACTGATTGTGAAATTCAGTATCATGACATTTAGATACAGATATGTTAACCCTTACTTAATGAAGGTCACAGAAGCTTGTTAAGAATTAAGTCAACCGAGTTTTGTCGAAGCTCCGCGTTTACAGTGATTGTTATGTGTAGGTGCGTGTGGTCTTCAGCATTAAGTTATGTGCAAAATACGCAATTGCGTAGTGTATTTATCGAACCAGACGTGTGTTTTTGAAGAGTTAATACATGTGTATCAAAAATATATGAGTTGATAATTTGGCACTAGCTTTGTGTGTTAGCCAATGATGTCTGTTACCTGCTACTGGTTGTGTATTTGTGTTTTCAACTACATTGTTAGATGTTCCACCTCATGTTTATGTAACAAGATATTTATGAATGTTATTTAATTGAAAACAACGTGACTGTAGCAGATGAAGGGCCCTGCTACAATTGATAAAGTACTTGCAATCACAGTACTTCTTTATGAATTTATTGTGATATGAAAGTCTCAGAAGTAGTGCTATCGAAATAATGTTATGTTAGAGTTTATTTCATTTATTTGGTGACATTTTGGTGTACATACTTAACACAATACTTGTTTTTACATTGCGCAATGTTTCCAGAAACTTTTTAAAATAACATCTTACTTTCTGCATAACTCGAATATAGGCTCTGCATTACTCAGATATAGGCCTACATTGTTTATAACGTGAGTTTCTTTTGTGATTACAGTTGCTGGAGCTTGGTAAAGTAAGAATAATTCACAGTGTTTTAAGGGTATAAGTTAGGATGTTATGTACGAAATGTAATCAGAACTTGTTGGTTTCTGTAGCAGGGAACCCTTGTCAGATGATGGCCGCAGCATGTTCGTCGTTGAGCCAGTCTTCGGAGAACGATGGCGTGGGGTCTAGTCTCGGTAACCTCGACATGGTGTGCCACAAGCTGAAGGACACTCTGGCTGCAGTGGCTTCTGCAGGACCCTCGGGCGAGACGGAGGCAAAGTCTGATCTTGCGGTGGCGTCGTCGCGAGTGCCCGAGATGGGTGCGGAAGTTGTACAGTGCGTGGACGAGCCGGAGGATGTGGATGATGAAGGGGAGGAAGGGTGGTGGGGGTACGAGGAGGAGGGGGACGATGGAGGTGGGACGAGCAGTGTGGAGGGAGAACATGTTGACGACATCACGGACTGCACTGGCCAGGAAACTGCGGGGGAAGCTAACCCCAGGATATGGGTGAGTGTGTGTGCTGTGAACCTTGTTGTGGTTGCTCTCCTGACAATACATCACCACTGTTGGGGTGGCCAAACTGCTGTGGCTGGTAAGTCTTATCATATCTGCTTTCATTTTATTTCTATTCAAATAATTGAAAATATCTCTTGTAGAAAATTTCAAATTATTGCGAAAGAAAACCTTGCAACTGTAAGGCTTTGAAGTTTGTCACTGTCGCCACGTTAATTTTTTCATAGGGTTCCGAAGCTTCGGAAATAAACCGGAAAAATCATGAAAAAAAACTGGGAAAAATGTTTTTTTTTTTCCAATGACGTAAAAATGGGAAAAATTTGACTTTTTTCTTCAAGGTGAAAAATTACAGAAAATTGAAAAAAAATGTGATAAAAATAATTTTAAAATTTCTGTATTATAAATCTGGATCTTTTTGAAAAAGAACCACAATGAAGTTTGTACAGTAAAATAAACAATATGCACATGGATTAAACAGAAATAGTTGTGAAACACATGCTCATACACAACTTACAATCTCTGCCAGGAAAACAGTTTCAATTACAACAAAAAACTCTCTGTAGTTCAAATTCACAAGTAACATCGACTGGCAGAGTGGTGTACTTTGCTGTTTTACATTTATCAACTTTATGATTTGCCATTTTTTTTTCCAGACATATAATTGAGGTATGAAATTTTAAACTGATTGCTGTTTCCCTGGTGTTTAGTTATGACTTACGATGGTATGAGTGTGTGTTCCTGATTGCTAGTAAACAAGTTACTTATATTTCAGGCCAATTCCATTGTCACGGGTGGGACAATTGCATGACATTTCATTGCTTTAAAACTCCAATATCATTTGCATAATACATATATTCCTTACTTGAATAATTCTATTTATACATGACAAGATTGAGACTATTAGTTAGTATATAGGTAAGTATGAGAGTTTATGTTCCTGCACTTAAACATAAGGTTAAAACTTCTGTCACAGGTGGGACAAAAAATACCCATCTCTTTGAACACTGCTACCATTTGTTCAAAAAGTCTGTGAATTTATACATATTAAAGACATAAAGGTATATTTGCTATATCCCAAATGATAGAACAAGATTACATTGTTGCATTTCTCTTAATTAAACATTTTTGACTGTCACGGGTGGGACAAGATAGTGTCACGGGTGGGACATAGTCTAAACTTAGGCATATTGTCTCGCATTTTGAAAAACTAACAATTCAAATATGACAAAATAACTAATATAAAATAGTTTTCAAACAACTTCTACAAAAAATGAACTAAAAATTGGAACCATTTAGGTGCTTTATGCTGTCACATGAAATACCAGAAAGTTCCACCTGAAAAACTTGTTCAAATATGTTCAAAAACATCAACATTGCAAGGAAATTCATAAAAAATGCTGTTTCTTACATATTTAACTCTGGGAGTTGGTAAAAGAGAAATATTTTGTTCAAATTGCAAATACGATATGTCCTTGTCATCTGCTTTAAAGAGTTTTCCAGTATCCCCCACAGTCCTCATACACATAACTTTCACTTCTCCATCATCTTCTACTCCACTTTGAGCAGTAGCAACGTGTCTATATTTATAAATCTTCTTCCTGGTGGCCTTGACAAATTCCACCAACAAGAATGTCCCTGGAACTACTGAGACAACTGTTGGTTTTATAGTGATATTGTGATCTTGGGAGTTTGAACGACCATTTTCATCTTCTTCCGAGTCTGTGTGATACACAGATGAAACACTCAATTTAAAAACTTAACGTTTCTTGAGCTCCGACTGAACAGTTAAGCCAACACTAAGATATTCATCATCATCTCTCTTAAAGTAGTGTTTTGACTGCATGCCATCAACAGGCAGTACATTCATCCATCTGTTATTCAACATTTCCCTGTTTTCTTCAATTTCTTCTTTTGAAAGAATCAAAGTTTTGACATTTGGTAGTGAAGAGCATGCAGCAGTTTTGAATTCTTCAGCACATTGTACAGTTACTTTCCGTTGCTTTACGATGTTCCACACGGTTCGTTTCGCAAGACCCCCTATTCCATCTACTGCACCCTTACCATGTGACGTTGCAAAGAAATACTATTCACCTTGCACATTTAAGTCTGCTGGCATGAAACAGAGGTTTGACATAGTAAATTTGTTCTTAAATTGACTTGCACAGCCGTCTGAAAACATTTTCACACGTTTCACATCAAATTCTTGCTTCAGAAAATTGATAATTTTTTTAATAAGCAAAAACACAGTATTTGTCGTGGCTTAGCTCATCTGTTACGATAACAAAAGAGCGAATGACACCATCCTTTAGCCAAGCACACGCTGTGAAGAGTGTGATTTGTATGTTGTTCCAGTGAGCCGACTGAATTTCATCCTGTGATAAACCAGAATAATTTTCAGCAAAGTCAACTTGCAAAATCACTTCGTTATCTTCCACATTCCTTTTCGTTTCAGTAAAAGCCTTCGACTGTACTTTTTTAACATAAACATGCTTTTTGAACATCCTTAGCTGGGACTGAAGCTCATGTAACACAGTTTCAACAGACCCTTCCTTTACAGTGAGTTGAGGGTAACCTTCAATGTCTTACCATTGTTTCCATTTCGTTTGTATATCTTTTTCGTCAGTTAACGTACTGAGATCATCAGTGCATTCTTCGCAATGTCCAGTCATGCAGGCCTCGTTACTTACATCACAACAAATATTCTCTAGAAATTTAGAACTAACAGGAAGTTTTGGCATTTTTTTATTGAGAGCCTCCAAAAGATAAGTGAAATTGGCATGATATTTGCACACACATACATTGTGTGGCATGTCACTTGTCAAAAGAATATTTTTTGGGCGTAATTCATAAAATTTTGACAATTTCACTTTGTTGTCATTTTCTGTAATGAATAGTTGATAGGCTTCTTGAACTGTCATGTTCATGTGACGTTTTTGTAACAATCTTCGTTCACCTGTTTTCAAATCTTTTACTGATTTCACATCCCTTATTCCAGGTGTGAGGCGACTAATATCATCTCTTTCATAAAACTGTTCAATTTTTGAGATAGTATTTTCGTCAAGAGCATTGCAAACTCTCACACCTCCCCTCCTGTCCAATTCAGAGAAGCTAATCATGCGTAGGTCTGAACTGTCGTGTATCACTTTATTAATGACAACTACCTTTTTACTTGTACCTGCTTGTTCACAGCCTTTCCTAGAGATTGACAACACTTATACGACCCTAGCTGTGAGACATCTGTCTCATTTTGTTATTGTAACTCCTAAGACTAAGTAATTGAAAATACATGTTAAAATGATAGTGTCCCATTTACAGCACACAAAAGTTGTCACGGGTGGGACAAGTTAAAATATTTAAATAAACTGCAAAATAATATCTTTGCAAGGTCTATATTTTAGTCTTAGTGATTTACTTAACAACCTTCTTACTTCTACAAAGTTATAACCCTTACCTCAAACTTGGATTAACAATAAACTTACTTTTGCAATAATTTTGTCATGGGTGGGACACTGAAACACATGTTTACTTCTTCCAAAATATAATAAAAACTACTCACCTAATGAAACTAACTCCAAGTGCAGCTTGAAATACTGATATAATCTTCAGCTTGTATGAAGAATGGTAATAATCATGTAAACAATGAAGCCAGAACAGTGGTACCAATTTATGACACAAAGTTACTCTTACTGGACAACTGTCAATCACTAAATTTAAAAGGACTGTCACAATTTTAATAACAATGAAAAAAAATAAAACTTGTAGAAAATTATGTTTCAACACTTTCTCTATGATTTTTGCAGAAAATAAGTAACTTTTGTTTTACTTTTTAAATTTTTGCTCAGGCTCACTTTGTTATGGAATGGCTCTTCAGTAATGTGATGTTTCTGTAGTTCCCCTTATCTTAAAACTGTAAAGTTCTCATGTTTGCCTTCTTTCCACATTCATATGCCTTGTAATAGAGTGTCCCAACTCTAGACTGTAGTACAGAGCTTATGGCGCGCACTGTTGCCAGATCGCAGCCATGTTACGAAGTTCGGGAGGTGAACTACTTAAGAGTTTTTAACTTTAAATATTATATTCTTTATTATTCTAATTGATATTACAATTTGCATAGCATCGCGCTCTAAAATATATAGTTATATTAACAATTTCTATTACTTCAAAATAAAAAACAATTCTCATACTCCACTTATATTAGGCCTAATTCACTACATGAATTGTTAGGGGCACTTTTTAAGAAATAATTATCACATATCTTTCAATCATTATAGCAACTGCTTACAAAATGTAAGATTTCTTCAATTTCAGTAGCTTCTGTCTAAAGACGACAACGTGGTTGGGGTAGTTGATTATGAAATTGATCATTCAAAATCAGTGTCGTGTGGGAACTAAAAAATATGTCTGGTTTTTTTTACACTGTTATTGTCTGCTATAAATTTAAGTAGGAGAGGGGGGTGCTATTTATTTGGACGTTTTTACATGTCCTGGAACAGAACAAGGCTTTTAGAGGAACACGAGGGAAATGGGGAAGGAGTCGGTGAAGGTCTTTGTTATGGAACCATCCGAGCATTCGCCTGGAGTGATTTTGGAAGACCCTAGAAAACAGGAATCTGGATGGTCAGAGCCGGGTATCGAACCAGGGTCCTTCCGAATGCGAGGCGAGTGTTTAATTACTGCTCCACAGTGCTCGGTACTACTGATCCACCACGCTTGGTTATCAAACAAAAGGGAGTACATTAATGTTCTGTCGTGATGTCAACTTAGGCGTATCACTCATTTCCACTACTTCTTTGATAATTATATCTTAAGCCTAAATGAGATCACATATAATATATGTCTACTTGTATTGTTTAAAATTGTCTTAGTATATTTTACGTAGTTTTTCAATACTTATCCATAAAGTTTAAGGTACAAATTTTCGTCAGTCAAAAACTTACCGAAACCAGGTAAATTTTTTTGTGAAGGAAAGAGATTAAACAAACTGTATGAGTTTTATTATTATATTTGCTCTAATTTAGGATTTTAAAAATATTTAACATACAACTACGTATTAGAAATAAAGGATCATTGCCTTAAATAGGTATGTTTAAAGGAATTACCATATTTACTCGTGTATAGCACGCACTTTTATTCCAAAACAACTGATAAAAATTCAGGGGTGCCTACTATACACGGAAAATAGAAAAAAAAAATACGTGAAAGAAAGGTCAGTTGTCCGTTGAGAGGGTTGGCGGGAAGGGGGGGGAGACGGAGAAGTTAAAGCTGTAAATTGACGGGTGTCAAGCTAGGAAGCAGAGAAAAAAAGGTCGGCGGTCAGGTCAATCATGTTTTCGGGAGGGGGGGGGGGTAAGAGGCCGAAGTTATAGTGGTAAACTGTGGGAGGCAGAGAGAGAACATTCTCATGGCCAGGTTCCTCCATCATTACTCCTCTTCCTTTTCTTTTTCTCTCCCTTTCCCCTCCTGCTATCGTTCCATGGGGAAGAAAGAAAGAAAAAGGCGTCATTGTTCTCAGCTTTTTCTCCCTTCCCCATCCACCACCCGGAAAAAGTGACCAGCTATCTTTTCATGGGAAAGGAAGGAAGAAAAAAAAAAGTGTCATTCCTTTTTTTCCTTCCCCCATCCCCTCAAACATACGAGGAGAGATAAAAAAGGCAAGCTTGCTGCTGTCAGGGCATGTTATCTTAGGGCTTGGAGGAAGAGAGGTGGACATGCTGGAAGCGGCAGGCACAGCAGGGCAAGGCAAGGCACACACGGGAGGAGAGGCAGGTGAGGGCTGGCAGATAGCAAGCGACCTTGGCAGAGAGACAAACCACCCCACCCCTCCTGACTCTCCGCCACCCTCTCTGCCTTCACACTCTTAACCAGTGTGAATGTTATCTTTCCTCTCTCTTTTATATGTTGTCAGCTATGTTTCATTTCTCCCCCCCCCTTCTTCCTTGACCCTTCCATCATAACATCCCTCTTGCTGTTTCACCGCTCCCTCCGCTCATCCTCCTGTGTTTTTTTTCTCACAAACTAGCAAGGCACTAAAAATTTTTTTCCCTGTAACTTGTTGCAAAAATCGTGGTGCGCACTATACACGAGGGCGCACTATACACGAGTATATACGGTATTTGTTGTTTGTCTTTCCTTCATGATTTCAACTTTTCATGTTAGTTTTCTTTACTGTGTTGCTATTTTTTCTTCCTATTAGCGTAAATGGTTTGTTTGAATCATCCTGTTTCTTCTAAAGCTTCCTTACTGTGTTAACAGTATATGAAAATGACTGGAATAAGATCAGTACAATATTTCGCTCCCTTTAGTGTAGCCTACCTGTGTTACGACATTTTATTGTTTTACTTTCCATACAAATAAATGTTAACAAAAATTACACACACAAACTTTTGTTTCAAAATCAAGTCACCATACATGACGAATCGTTCGGCCGCAAGGCACTGTAGTTTAGGACATGGGATGAAGAAAACTGCTGATTAAAGGAAGTCTGTATCTTATTTATTAACCTTTCCGTACATAACCTCATATGATCTGTTCAACCAAAAAAAAAAAAAAATAATACAACACACCGGAGGACTGAGACAAATCACACAACTTTCCGAGAAACCATCTTTAATCACACTGTCTTGTTTACAAGATGTCGGAACTATTGTTGAATTAATGCCCGTCCAGCGAGCATAGAATTAATCAAACACCGCCCACCAAGACCGAATATGCGGTCTCAAAAGTACATAAAATGTCAAATTTTGAAAACGAGTCACTGAAGAAAGGGTCTAGCCAGCTATACTAATGATTTAATGATTATCACCTTTGGCCAGAGTTCAACAACATCACTACACAAATTAAAACACAAGCTTCAATGTTGACTTATTGAAAGATAGGAAGACGATAAAGTTTGTGCACCGAACGTGTCAATAATCCCTTAGGAGTCTGCACATCTGCAACTCTCACAACTCCATCCAACCCAGGATGCACCTTAGTTACTCTTGCCAAGCACCAACACTGGGGAGGAGCACGGTCCTCACCTACAAGTACAAGATCTCCTGGAGTCAGTCCGGGTTGTTTAGTGCGCCACTTGCTGCGAGGTTGTAGCTGCTGCAGGTACTCGCCACCGGTTCCAAAACTGGGTAGCCATGGTGCACACCATCTTCCAACACCTGGTGAGACATATACTTTCTTCAATTCCTACAGGCTCCGGCACTGCCACGATGGGGCCACCAATGAGGAAGTGGCCAGGTGTTAGGGCAATTAAGTCGGACGGGTCAGCTGAAGTTGGTGTAAGAGGTCTAAGAGTTCAGAATTGCTTCAACTCTGGTACACAGGGTAATCAATTCTTCCAAAACTAGAATTTGTTCACCAATAACCCTACGGAGATGATACTTAGCTGACTTAACCGCTGCCTCCCACAATCCTCCTTGGTGAGGACTGGCTGGAGGTATAAAATGGAATCTTATTGAATGAGTCGAGCCGAAATTTTCCAACTCAGGAGACCGTATCAAACATGTGAAGACTTTGTTTAGCTGCCGAGAAGCACCAACAAAATTTGTGCCACAATCAGAGTACAAGTCGGAGCACAATTCTCTCCTAGACCAAAACCTTGTCAGGGCAGCACGAAAATTATCAGTAGTTAAGTCAGTGGTAACTTTTATATGTACAGCTTTCGTGGCAAGACAAATAAATATACAAAAGTTTGCCTTCGGCAAGGGAGACCGACATAAATGATTTGAGCGAATAGAAATGGGTCCTGCATATTCCATTCCCGTGTTGAGGAAGGGTCTGGATGGACATACTCTTGCTGAGGGTAAATAACCCATCAAGGGGGAATTGTTTGTAGGTCGGTAACGAAAACACCTCACACATTTAAAAACCCTGCACCTGATGGGGGATTGGGCTGAAATGATCCAAAATGTTTGAGATAATAAGGATTGCAAAAGTTGTGATGCAGCATGGAGATATTTCAAATGAAAATAGTCGACTAGGGCAGCTACAGCTGGGTGACTCTTATGAAGCAAAATCAGATACTTGAAAGAGTAGCCTATGTCAGCATGAGCGAGTCGTCCACCTGCCCTGATTACCCTATGTTCATCCAAGAACGGTGCCAGTCGTTGTCTTGTAGAACAGGGTTCCTGCTTCTGGATCCGATGCAAATCTTCTGCAAAGCATTCATGCTGGATACATTTGCAAATTGTGATTTTTGCGTGCTCCATTTCCTGAGATGAAATTGTTCCGCTAAAATATGTCTGTCTTCTTGCATGCTGAATGAAGCGCTTCACATATGCCACAATGTGGATAAGCCTAATTCAGGAAGACACTCGCTGAAACAACGGCAGGGTTACTGGGTTATCATGAGTTGCCACTAAAGTCAATTGAGACGATTTGAGCTCCGGGACATCGTGGATTAAGGGACGATCACTTGATAATGGCCATTCAGTGGGAGGCAATCGTAGCCAATGAGGTCCATGCCACCACAGGTTATGAGAACTAAGTAACTGAGGGAGTATGCCACGCGAAGCACAGTCTGCTGGGTTGTGTGTAGAGGGCACATGATTCCAGGATTGAGGGGGGACACATTCATGAAACAGGGCAACACGATTCGCTACAAAGGTTTTTAGTTTATAGAAGGATGTTCGAATCCAAGCTAGGGTCACATTTGAATCAGACCATGCATGATTAGAAGAAACTGTTACATATTGCATTAAGAAAGTGTGACAATAGCGAAGCAATTTCGCCAGTAAATGAGCACCACAGAGTTCTAACCTGGGCAAAGAAATTAGCTTCAAGGGAGCAACTCTTGACATAGCGATGATGCGGCTCACAGTCACATTTCCATTGGTGTCCACAGCTCGCAAATAGACAACCGCTGCATAGGCTTGTTCCGAAGCATCAGCGAAACCGTGCAGCTCAACATGTGTCACATCTGGGCAAACAAAGCGTGCAAGTTGAAGAGATTGCACCTCAGGTAGACCATCCACGAATTGCTGCCATCTCTTTGCAAGATGTGGGGGTAAGGAATCATCCCAACCTAACCCTTCAGTCCAAAGAAGCTGAATTAATATCTTAGCCCACACAACCATGGGGGAGAGCCAGCTCATCGGGTCATAAATACCAGCAATTTGAGATAGCACAAAGCGTTTGATAGCTTTGCCCTGATTGATAGTCAAATTGTAGGAAAAAGTATCAGCCTCAGGGTTCCACTGCAATCCAAGAATATTTACCACAGACCCACCTGTAAGCTCTACAGCTTTAGGTTGTTCACGATGAGTGATGGGTAGGGACCCTGGTTTTTCGCGAAAAGAATTTTGCCCCACTTTGTTTCAGTGCCTTACGTGCACATCTGCAATTCTGCTTCATGATTATTGGCAGCGTGTCTATATTAAGAGCCGTATATCATTTGTCTGAGCCAATTACAATAAAGTCTCTGCAACACCTCACGACTGTGATTTGCCGGTAGAAACCCAAGGCTCGTGAGAGTTAAAATATCCATTCACTGACCACGGAGCAGAACCGCAGATGTGCACGTAAGGCATCGAAACAAAGTGGGGCAACTTTCTTTTCGCGAAAAACCAGGGTCCCTAGTGATGGGTACAGAGTCCAACACATGTGGATGATTACTACACCACTTCCGAAGTTCGAATCCTCCACAGCGCAGTAGGTCCACTAACTGGTTCCGTACCAGAGTAGCTTCTTCGAGTTTTGATGCTCCAGTGATATCATCCACAAAGATATGATGTAAAAGGACATTTGCCGCAAGCGGATAGCGATGTCCCTCGTCTACGGCCAGCTGCTGGAGGGTGCGAATGGCTAAAAAAGGCGAGGGAGACAGGCCATAGGTGACTGTATTTAACTGATACACAGATATGGGTAGCATAGGATCTTGCCGCCATAGGATGAGTTGGAATGGACGATCATTTTCGTGGATAATATTTATCTGTACATCTGCTTGATGTCACACGAGAATACAAATCCATAAAGTTTATATCGCAGAATAACATCAGTAATGCTCGTCTGAAGTTTGGGACCAGAAAGAAGACAATCATTCAATGACACTCCATTATCAGTTTTCGAACTACCATCAAAAACAACTCTGAGTTTGGTTGTGGAACTTGAAGACTTCAGAACACAGTGATGGGGTATAAAACACTCAGTGACTGATGAACCTGTTTCATGTACAGTTTGTGGGGCATTGTCATATGGTTCCATGTGACCTGAGTCCATGTAGTCAGTCATGATTTCAGTGTAAAGTTCCTTGAGATCTGGTTGAAGTGCTACCTTCCGCTCAAGGGCACGGAAACGACGTTCCGCACACACCAATGAACCTCCAATATGTGGGGCTTGTTCCTTGAAGGGCAGACGTATCTACCTGAATTGTCACGGCAATGCGTAGTCAGGAAATTATTTTCACAATAATCATGTTCTGGTTGTTTAGTACTAACAGAAGGTGGTTTCTCGATTTCTCAAAAAACTTTCCATTCAGTATCGAGAGGATCATTCATACCAACAAACATTGATACCAACTCTGAACTTGAATCTGGAGGATTGGGAGAAGCCTCTGAACACTCCCCAAGAATAAACCATCCTAATTTTGACTCCAGCACAACTGGTAAATGATTACCGAGTTTCAAACATCCACTCAGACAAATTTTGGCGTATATATCAGCACCCAACAATATGTCAGTCTGTGCTGGTTTGTCAAAAAATGGATCAGCCAAGGGAATAGAGCCTAGCCTTGTCTTAACACATGGATCCAAGGGTGACCGAGGCAAAGGGTTTCTAATTTTGGAAACAACCAAAAAAGAATGTTGAAGGCTATATGACGGGTCCACGACTGATTGAATTTTGCAAGTTAAAGAGCCCTTGAGGTGCACACTGTTGTTTGAAAGGCCAATAACATTCTCAGAAATCTTGTTGTAAGGAAGGAATAGAAGCTGAGCTGCTGTGTGAGATATAAATGATGCTTGTGCAGCACTATCAAGTAGGCACCGCATTATGTGTGGTTTGCCATCAGCACTGTACACCTTAACCCTTTAGCTGCTAATTAATATTTGACCATAATATGTGTCCTGTGCTGAATTAGGATTCTTAATTTTTTATGTTTAATTTTTTTTCTATATAACGTATGTATAAATTTCTCTTTTTTTTTTTTTTTTTTTTTTTTTTTTTTTTTTTTTTTTTTTTTTTTTTTTTTTTTTTTTTTTTTTTTTTTTTTTTTTTTTTTTTTTTTTTTTTTTTTTTTTTTTTTTTTTCATTGTAACTGTCTGAAATTTTATTTTATATATTTTATATATTTATGACTCTAAGCAACTTTTGTAATTAATTTGATTATTTTACTGAAATTTTCTATATTTCTTGCATTACAAAAATAGTCTCCAATTTTATGTTGATAACTAGTAGTCTTTAAAATAAATCAAAATCCAAAATATTTTCACATACATATTTTTTTATTTTTTATATATATATATTTATGTGTAATTTTTTTAGATTTTGGTAATTTTTCAATTATTTTGAAATTATTTTTTAAACTTTTTTTTACTAAACAATATTTTCAAATTATACTCTAACAATTTGTTTTACAATACTACACTGGCAAATAAAAATATTTTCAAATGAACTTGAAACTATCACTGTGCAATCACTTTCA
>PNEQ01133712.1:0-14119 GCA_003012365.1 Medauroidea extradentata
GTCATGGGTTTCCGCAGCTATGTCGCAACTCCCGAGAGACGTCACTGGTTTTCCCCGATGACGCCAGTGCGAGTACGTGACTCTCAACTAGTACGACCGTGGTAATGTCTATTTTTAGACTCTAGGTCACTGTATGTCATCAGCCATTGACGTCATTGAAGGGGCCGTATAAAAGCATCAGAACTGCGCAACATGAGTCAGTCAGGAAGTGATAGTCAGTAAGTGACAGTCGTGGAGAGTAGTGAAGAGATAGTCGAGATGTGACAGTCAGGAAGTCAGTCTAGTAGTGAAGAGTGTATTGAAGAGTCTAGTATTGCAGAGCCTGGAAGAGAGTCGGGAAGAGTCAGTCTTGTGATAGTCTTGTGAGTCGCGAAGATGAAGTGAGACCGAGGGTGGCGTGAGGCAGCGCCCTTAGGGCCGGCGTTGCCACTGGGACGACGATGGACGTCGTGAGAAGTGACGGGCCGCCTTGGGGGTGGTATCACAACGGCGTCGAGGCTGGTGCAACATCGACGGAGCTGACGTGGTGTGGCGTCTTGGGGATGCCAACACGGCGGCGGTAGTCGCTGCCGAGTCTGAGTAACATCAGCGCCCTGCAGAAGGGACAGACAACACTAAGGTGTTGTGTGTCGGCACGACTGAGCTGACGAGGTATGGCGTCTCGAGGATGGCAGCACGACGGCAGTGGTCGGTGTCGAAGTTGTGTGACGCCAGCGAGCTGCAGGAAGGACGAACAACACTTGTGGTGTTGTGTTGGAGTGCTGCAGAGGCGGTGAGCTGTGGAGAGCAACACTCACGGTGTTGTGTCGAGGAGCGCAGTAACTGGTACTTGAGGAGACTGTCTACCTGGTGGTTCAAGAGAAGAAGTGCTTCGAGAGTTCGCTATTGGTCCTGCTCGGAGGAGGCGCTAAGCTCGGGCAGAGAGGCTGGTGAGGGCATCTTGGTGATGCCAGGAAGACGCCTTGGTGACGTCTGAGTCTACTGCGAGGCTACAGGCACATACCTTCGGAGCAGTACTGGGTGAGACAAGAGGGCTTCTGCTGCGGGTCGACAGGTGAAGAAGAGGTGTGCGACGGGAGTCGAACCGAAGACTTCAAAAGTGAAGACAGTGGTGCACTCTGGGTGATGCACTGTACATGGTGAGCCATCCTCCCTTAGGACTGTTAAGGCTGTACATTGTCCTTTGAGTAACTGTTGATTGGATATATGACAGGATTTTGTGATTTGTAGTGTTTAATTAATTAATGGTAAATATTCTTGTGCTTTAATTGTCTAAGTCAATTAACGTTCGGTGGAACAGTACTAATTGTGTGCGTAACTAATTGTGTTGTGAGAGTTCTAGTTGATTACTGTTTTGTGTATTTCGTAGCTTTGTGAGCTATTAAATCCAGTACTTAATTTAACTCTTTTATTTATAATTATCAGACCTCTATCCCAAAAGAACTCATGGGAATTGCCCACATTGAAAAGTTTGTGTTCTCTCAAACTTGTAACAGTATTTAATGAGCATGGTTCATCCTTCTCTGATTTTTTCTGTTCGTATATTGACACAACTGGCACATGAAGAATACTTTCGTAAAAAAAAAACTATTTGCTCGCACATTAAAACACATTTGTGATAGGCGGCGTATTTAAGAGTGCACAGTATATAACTAAGCGCTAAAAGTAATGGTTCAGAACTGTAAATTTCTCGAAAGCCAAGTTGCAAAAATGAAAAACCAGCAATCCCTGGCAATAGATTTTGCCAACTTTCTGAGCAGAGTTTTTTTTCTAGTTACGTATATCTGAAGAACAATCTCGGACGCCAAAATGTCGTACTTTTAATTGCGACGCGTAAGATCACGCTTAACAAATGCATCATTCTGGGTAAATGTTTGCTCATAAAGTTGGCAAATATCATTATCTAGGATTGTTGTTTTGTAGTTTTTCTGTATTGTCTTTCAAAAAGTGTAGAACTCAGCGCATATTTATCTACCACGCCCTCTTAATATATTGTCATGTCAGCCAATCTTGAAATATTCTGTAGCAGCAAAATTAGTACCTACAAATTTGGTTAGCAGTAAATACCGCCGAGCGACGTAATGCAATGGTAAGTAAAACACTCGCTTCGCAGTGTTGAGCTTCCGGATTAGATTCCTGGTTCGGCTATCCTGATATCAGTTTTCCAGAGTTTTCCCACTCCTGAAATTGGCCCTTGTTGACTTCTCTTCCCGACTACTTACATGTCTCTTTCAAAGTCGTAAAGTAGTTCTTGTTAGACGTGAAAAATAAAAACATTGTGATAGAAGAATTTAAAAAATTGACACGCGCCATTCCACAAAGTAAATGTCAAATTTAAAACGTAAATTTTTAATCGTGTAACATTTTTCACCGGTATTAGTAAACAAAAAATAGATAAATTTTACCAGCCATTTTTTATAGTGTATAAAATTATTGCGACTGGCTCTTTCGGCTACGCAGTATAATAAATTTTAAATTATTCGCAGTCTTTACGCACAACGGCATATAAATCAGATATACCGGAACGAAAATTTTAATGCTCTTAAACTTACTTCAGTCGCAACGCAATGCTAATTTCGATTACCAAACATTGATTTCAATAACGTCAGCTTGTATTCCGATATCGCTGGCAGGCGGAGATAGTCGTAAATCGTCTTCGTTAGTTTTCACACTGGTACCTCGCACCTTATACGAGACTAACTTGGTAGTTAACGAAATATTTTACAATAAAATCATCCAAAAACCTAAATCGGTGGACAGTGAGGAATAAGACACTATGTCCACTTTTTCTCAAAATGCACTTTTTACCATAAAAATTAAAACAGTCTTAAGTACTTTCAAGTGGCCTACAACTCAAAAGTCCGTGTTGTATCAACAAACGACGTTTTTAGGTATTAAACAGCTGAATTCACAACTGAATCTCACACTTCAAACTGCTCTCGTAAAAATATGATTGCTGTGACATAGTATATTATGCCTCTGAGGTACAGAATTAACGTATGTGTGCGTCAGTTAAAACGTTAACTTGAGCAAAGTACTGCAACGAAAAATAATTTAAAACTAGTTAATCACTGAATGTTACACTTAATATGTAGATATTGGTTTTAAGTTTTAGTGAGAAACATTTCATTACACGCAGTTTTTTTTCACGAACTCTGATTTAGATTTGAATAAGTATATCATCAATGTGTTAACTGTTACGGCCACAATCTACTATCGGTACAGATTTCGTGATAATTATTTTATTCCTATACGAGAGCAGATATCGAAGAATTGTTGTACAGTTCCGTTTAAAATTGTTTTTACTATGTAGTATACTTTTGCCGAGACAAAAAAATGGAGATTTGGCTAATTAATGAGAGTTTACGTAATTGCATAATTGGTTGAAACCAATGTTTATTTTTCCTTGAAAAAATAATTTAGTCAAGAATTTAACAAAACAACGCAACAGTTCTTTTCGATATCTCCTCTCGTTTAGGATTTAGAAAAGAAAATATCGTAAAAGCAGTAGAAATGCTGGAATAATGTCCTTAATTTCAAATACTTTGCGTTTGTCTGGGCAATGGCTTTATTACAAACTCATGTTTTACGTCAGTTCGATATATTCACAGCCCAAGAATACGTGACTTCGCATTAACAAGTAAGAAAATATCGGACACAGTATCCGGCTTCGCCAGTATTTCTTGGTAAAAAAAGTAACGCAGTTGCGCTGTGTTTTATCTTAGTTTTCTTGAGGATAAACATAACACAGCAACGGGCATTTCTTGTCAAAACATTTCCGTCATTTTGTGAAGGTCCTTATCTCAATAACAAGGGTCGCTGGACGCCCCCGTAAATAATGCTATCCAGCATCCACTCCTTCAGCAGACCTGTAAGAATTGCTTACTCTGATATAAACGCTAAGATTCCGACGAGGAATAACAAAATATTTCAGACAAAAGCGAGTCATAATCCCCCCCCCTTACATAATAGACAAATATTCCGCCACAGATGTGGGAGTAACCATAGTCCGGGGGAGGGGGGAGAGAGAATTTTATTTATTTGATTTCGTGAAAAAAAAAATCTTCCTGCAGCATTACTACAATGAAATTAAAACAAAATTTACTAATGGAAAGAAAATTATACTTACGCGTTTCAAATATATATATATATATATATATATATATATATATATATATATATATATATATATATGCCGAGCCGCTTTAATTTGAGGGTAGCTTACCCTTTACCCGTAGGCACCCACTCTAAGAAATTACAACATTAAGGGATTAAATGTACTTTTAAAGAATCCCTGATATCACATTAACCTGGAAAGCAATTATATTTTTTAATTTCAAAATATATCGTAAATTTTGAAAAATTTGAAAATTAAGGGGGTTAAAACCATAAAATGTGTTTTTCGTCAAACCTTGATTCCAATTAAACCAGTTACGATATCGAGATAAGTCATTCTTCAGAAGGATGCTTACGTAAATATCTAAAAAGTATTTTCAGGATTTTTCAAAGTTGCAGCTCGTAAGTCGTTAAAAAAAATGTGTTTCCAATTAAACAAACGTTATCTTCTAAACAAGTTGAAATATCGGGATAATTGTTTTAAAATGAAGCTTACGTAAATATGTACAAAGTAATGTCAGGATTTTTCGAAATTAGTTGTAATGTACGGATCCCTCCATGCTGGAAACAAATCCATACGTTTCTTACGCCACTTGTTTTATTGTATTGAGAAAAACTGCGTTTCACAGACTTTGAACTATAAAGAATGTTGCAAAATTGCATGTCATAATTTTATGGGAAACATTCCTCAGGTCTAACGGAACACGGACATAGGACAAAAAACGCGCTGGTTCTGCTCTTCATTCCAGTTTAGGCTGTTCACTATAAACAGAGTACATAGCAGAACTTGTAATTAATGATAAATAAGTTTTATTGGGCCAACAGATGTAAATTTTGAGTGTTGAAACGTTTACACTGGTGTTTAGTTGCATGGAAGTTTTCATATTCAATTATTAAAGATAACGGCAAAATGGGCGAAAGAAAACTTTATGCAGTGCTCACTTTACCGTGAACGGCCTATACGTACATTATGTGTTAGTGCATAGCAAGCTGGTTTGTGTTACTGTGGAATGCCATTGCGGCTATTATTGGCACATTCATACCAGAGAAGTCGTATATAATTGGACGGCAGGCACTGTTGTGTTATGAAACATGTAGCAAAGTAACGGTACATTTCCGGACATATGACGTGCAATTTTACATCATTCTGTATTGTGCCAGAAGAAACGTGCATGGTATGTATACCCATCGTTGTGCAGTACGTTCCCGAAAGACTGTATAATTCATACTGAAGATAAGACGATGAGACATTTGACAGGCACGCCAAAGTTGTTCCTAACAATTTCCATTTTGGTTTGAAATGTGGTGGTGATCGTTGATGCATCACATTCATTCGGCGATGAAGCCGGGTACACGACGATTTCTGATCACCTATTTTAATTACAACCTAACAAACCTCTTAAGATGAAGCAAATCTGGTTAATCAAGCAGGTTACTTCTCGTAAACGGCTAGTGACGTGACCATCTTAAGTTAGAAGAGAGTAAAGTGAGGGGTACGTGAGTGGAAATATTTTGTTGAAAGCGAGTTTTTTACGCTGGCGATGGTTGATGTGAAGTTAGTATGGAACCACTCCGGAATAACAAGGCGCGGGAAACCGGACATTCCAGAGAAAAACTGAAGTTCAATGTCGTCTGGCAGGAAGTTCAGTGCTATTAGTTTGACAAGCTAGATACGATGGTGTCGTTATGAAGTCAAGATGAAATGTTATTTCCGGTCTTTAAAATATTAATGAACAGTGAAAGAACTTTCGTGATTATGAAAGCGTTTTTTTTTCCTTCGAGTGAATCAAATTTAAAATACTGAAATAACAATTTCCCATGGGAAAAAAAAAAAACAGATTATTTATCTTTACCTAACCTACATAAGTTTAAGTCTTGTTACCGTCTGATATTTTATTAGACTTGTTACCAACACGAACAAATATAGCTTTATATGCGGGATGGGTGCAACGCAAAATTTGCACCTCGCTGCGTTGCAGTGTTCAAATATGTACACACAGAAGTACAAGAAGTACGTTATGTGTACGTAAATATGCACCTGTCGAATACTTCGGTACATGTAAATATGCGCCTGTCGAATACTTCGGTACATGTAAATATGCGTCTGTCGAATACTTCGGTATATGTAAATATGCGCCTGTCGAATACTTTGGTACATGTAAATATGCGCCTGTCGAATACTTCGGTACATGTGAATACGCGCCTGTCGAATACTTCGGTACATATAAATATGCGCCTGTCGAATACTTTGGTACATGTAAATATGCGCATGTCGAATACTTCGGTACATATAAATATGCGCCTGTCGAATACTTTGGTACATGTAAATATGCGCATGTCGAATACTTCGGTACATGTGAATATGCGCCTGTCGAATACTTCGGTACATGTGAATACGCGCCTGTCGAATACTTCGGTACATATAAATATGCGCCTGTCGAATATTTCGGTACATGTAAATATGCGCCTGTCGAATACTTCGGTACATGTAAATACGCGCCTGTCGAATACTTCGGTACATGTAAATATGCGCCTGTCGAATACTTCGGTACATGTAAATTTTCTATGTTCGCGCATGCGCAGCTGAAAAACGTGGGAGTCTATTTTGCTCCAACTGTGAGTAGAGGTGCAAGCAGCATGTAGTGTAGCGGCTCAGTGCAATTATACTCCGTTTCATATACGTTTGGTAAAATTTGACTGCTACTTATGGGCAATCGTATTAAATATTTTGTGATTTGTGGCACAATGCAAGACAAACATTGAAATATAAACGGTGAAATAGACATTTACAGCTCATTTTGGAACTAAAAATTTTTTGCATTGTGCCACAAATCACAAAATATAAAAAAAATTTACCATACTCATATGAAACCGAGTATATCTGCATTAATATCGTCGTACAAACAAGTTTAAAGTCTAGTACAAACGGACATCTTTCTTTCACATGAAAGTGAGTATCAAAGGTATACAAGAAAGGCAACATTAGCCAGCTCTATTATTCCACCAAAGTAATTGTGAGTTCACACGGCCAACTTTCTTGTACAAGAAGGTGTACACCATTACAATGTTTACTTACGATTGTAAAGCTGCATTTGACTGTCAGTATGAGATAATACCATTGTTTAAGCGACATGATGCACAACCCGGCAATATCCCTACAATAGCCTATTTTGTCCAGCCTTACACTATTTCAAAATACGTAGTCTTTGTAACCTATTCTGTTCTAAAATCGTTGCGCGTGCATAAAAATACTTTTGTTTACTTTCAACTTTCACATGAAAAAAAAAAATAGGACCGTCCCTATCCTCACTAGCTAGTATACTAGACCCAGTTGTTTAGCCACTAGTATGGTCGGTGGTCATTCACATTATCTGGCTGAAACATTCCCAAATGCGGTTGGATTGACAAAAATGGCACAATTACATGGTCCCCGCGATCTACGAACATTACCCCCTTAGACTTCTTTCTTTGGGATTATGTGAAATATGTTGTGTGCCAAATAAGTAAACAACTCTTCCCGATGTTGTCAACTTCTTGTACCAGAAAAATGCCCGTGTCTCCTGGATTACAAAAATTCGATTATCTTCCTAACCTACAGTCTAACTGGACAGTATTATGCAATAATAACTCAACCCAAAATTTCAATTCATACGCCATAAAATATTATTGATGTCTACAGGAATCTGACAACGTTATGAAATTGATACCTCATATTGATGAAAATATGCCACAGCTCTCTAAGTTAACCATAATACAAACCACCTTGTGGCCTTTCTCCACACGTATACTACAATGTTGTTTGTCGATTTGAGAGCTGAATTTTTGCATAACACTGTTATATTAACCTTACCTGGGGACGTAAAGGGCCTGGCCTCAAAGCGCGCTGCTAATGTAACCGCGGGAATTTCGCCATGCAGATTTGTCTACAAGAAATTTAATTACCTTCCTACAGTGTAGTAGAATTAACCTTACCTTACCCGGGGACGTCAAAGACCTGACCTCGTAGCTTGACGCGACAAGTGTAGAGGCGAGGATGTGGTCCGAGCCCCGAGGTGAAGACCGTCGCCCTTGACCTCCCCGCCCACTGGCCCTGCACGACGACCCACGCGCCGCGGAGAGGAACAGCCCTGCTCAAAACAAAGAGAGGCTAGGGTCGTCCCGGGGTCACGCCCCCGCAACCGAGCCGCGCCAGCGTCCCTTCCACGTGAGATTGTCCCTCGCACATAGAGAGGCTGGCTTGACGTACATCATTCCACGCTGATGGCTAGTCAAACTCTCCAATGTCTTGACATGACGCAGTTGGTCAAATCACACACTTCTGAACAAGAACCAATTTAGCTGCATTGAAATACAGAGTGTCCATAAATGTTTACCTTTATTTCAGTAAGTTATAATAATCATAGTTTGCAAATAACTGTATGTTTCTGTAACAGGTACACTCCTAAACTCAAAAGTTTCTCCACGATGTGCCCTGTTCACCACATTCGCTGCTAGAAGCGCCGTGTGAGCTGTAAGTAACGTCGAAATAGCATTCTTGTAGGAAAAAACGCAGTGTCTCGTGACAGACAGAAACGAAATCGCCGATTCGTGTGCAGCGAATATTCAGAACTCGTTCTGGAAAGACACAACCTTATGTTAAGGTGGTTCCCTATATAGGCTACGTTTGTGTGTATGAGGCACAAAATCGATAAAGCGCAAGGTCGTCTCCGCCCGGCGAATGTAACGTAGTTTCACCTCTACGCGCAAAACACTCAACTGGCGCGCAGACCTTTACTAGTATTCCTTTTCCTATGAAACTTTAGGCGGTGACCATATCATTTTATTTGCGGGAAATATAATTTAAAGTCATACGCGTGCTTCTAATTGTGGGTTTTCGGATTCTGGTTTACATATTCCCAGATACGGCAGCCTGAAAAAGCGTTTTTAGCCACTTTGGGAGGTCCGAAAATCATATTTAAAACACGCGTAACGAATTTTTGAACTTATAGCGTCATACTTTGGAGTGTGTGTTTTTTTCGTAGACGAACCACTGTGATGCGCGTTAATTATAGTCTCGTCAAAAAATGAATACTCGCAAGTTGCTGCAAAGCATTTCAAGTGCAGGTAGGGAACCGCCATGGATGAAAACCTTTTTAGCAATGGGGTTCGTTAAGAACGGAACAAGCAGTGGCAAACCACCCTATTCGGACGAGACTGTGCAGGCGATTCAAACCACATTCACCAGGTCGCGACAAAAATCTCTTCGACAGACGTCGCACTAACTTCAAGCGCCAAGGAGCACCGTGCATAAAGTGGTACACAAACGTCTCAAATTGTATGCCTACAAACTCCAATTTGTGCAGACATTACAGCCAGGTGACCATTAGACGTGAACAATTTACTATCGAAGTGTTACAGAGGATAGACGAGGACAGTGATTTCTTGAATTGTGTGTTTTTTTACGAGGCTGCCTTTCACTTCAGCGGATATAACAGGCACAATGTCCGTATTTGGGGCTCAGAAAACCCACATGCTGTACGAGTACACATTCGGGACAGTCCAAAGGTTAATGTGTGGTGTATGGTCATGTGTGATCGAGGGATTGGCCAATTTTCTTCCTGAAAAGGAAAACATTACAGGAAATGTGTACCTAGACATGTTGATCAATTTTGCCATTCCTCAGCTACAGGAAATGCAGCAGCTCGTCATTATATTTCAGCAAGTTGCAGCAAGTTGGCGTCCCCCTCGTTGGGCTCTTCATGTTTGTCATTATCTGGACGAAACACTTCCAGATGCGGTTGGACTGGAAGAAATGGCACAATTACATGGTCCCAGCGATCCCCCTTAGACTTCTTTCTTTGGGGTTATGTGAAATATGTTGAGTACCAAATTAGTAAACAACTCTTCCCGGTGCTGTCACCTTACGACAGCGCATCAGAGATGATATTGTTGGTACCACGCCGGAAATGTCGCGGAATGTGTGGCATGAGATTGAATACCGTTTGGACATTTTGCGTGCTAGAAGTGCACATATTTAGTTTATTGAGTGTATTCTGTACATGGTACGAAACTTTGTGTTTTACAGTGGTATTCCAATGCCTGTTTAATTATGTGTATCCAATAAGAAGTTATATTTTATAATAAGGGTAAACATCTATGGACTTCCTGTATATGCGTTATCAAACAAGGAAAATTTTATCGGTTTAAAAATAGATTTTTTTTTTACAATTTTATCCAGTTGTTTTCGTGTTATAAGAACACGACTCTAGAAACAGCTTCAAATTAACGGATACTACAACGCCCAACTCTCCATTATTTATTACAAATAAATATCATTGACAACGCATTTTACACGTATAGTCCCTTAATTAACAGTTTAATAAATCAATACTTGCAATTCAGTTCACCACAAGAGAGTTGATTTACATGTCTTAACACTAATTACCGTTTTCATGTTCATCGTCTACAGAGGATTCGAGTCCCAACACCGAACTTCAGACCCATAGTGTACCACGGAGTGCACGGTGGTGTCCCGCAACACCCATTGGTGTGGTTCACAAGGGCTCTGTGCGGCGACCTGCGTCCAGGGAAGGCCTCCTAGTATGATTAATTGTTGAGCCTTTCGGCCCAAGGGACACCGAAAAAAATGTATCCTATCTTCAATTGGCCTATTAAACACTGCAGAAAATATTTTACTTTCCTGGCTTTTAACATTTGCGTCAGTCCCGAAAACGAATTACAGTACGCGTCTACACATTATCACTCCCGGCGTCAGAAAATTTTTCACCGATCTTCGACAATCCCAGTTACGTCGCCCTATTGTCCAAAGCCTCGTCGTTTTGTCGCCTTAAAAAAAGTTCCAAAACCTAGGCAAGCATTGCTCTTCAACCATCGACTGCCATATTTATAGCAAGCGCGACTACATTCAGATCGATATTCACACTTTCGAAGATACAATATAAAGGTCTCCGCCTTCATAGAGCGTCGTTACACACTGACCTCAAAAACGACAGGACTATTAAGGGCGATATTATAACACACATCAAATGCCGCACCACTACAACAACCAAGAACTGAACTACCGTGCAAGATTCTCGGCGATTAATTTTTACTATGGTATTTTAAGCGGTGACCATATAATTTTATTGGTGGAAAGTCTGCAGCAAAGCTCAGCGCACGAGTCTGAGTTTTGTATACAACTGGTTAGAACCATTTTATGTATACATTCGTAAGAAAAGGCCGTTTTAACTATTTGTACTGTCTCTGAAGACAGTTCTGGCATGTTTCGGTGCAAATATGGCGGTGACATGCGGCAATGGAAACAGGAAGAAAATGTTTGCTAGAGTGTAAATTCAGCTATCGTCTGCCATTTTTAATAATACTGTCAATAAAACGACGATACGGTTAGCCTACCTGAGTGGTTTGAGTACAAAGTACTAGCCAGTCAACCAAGAGCAGACAGTTCCCGCGTTAGCATTTGAGTTCCAAGAATTTTACGTTGAAAATAATTTGTAGTCCCGAATAATTTGCACTGTAAATGTCGGGTGTTGCAGTTGTTAAGAATATACGCACTCGTCGTGAGAAATCACGTGACACTTGCAATTATTCAGTTTTCAAAATGCTCCGATCAATCAACTGGAAAAACGCCTTATGCTTTAAAATAATTTCCAGCTGGCCAGACTTGACGCCTTAACAGTATGTTTAAAAGAGCTGGCTGGGGCTCTAGCAAGTCCTCGTAACTCGAATAGGGCATACGAATACTTACCGAAATTTGCCGAGGTGGTGGGCATACAGGGTGACGATTCATGCAACAAAAATGAATGTTATAGTGAAATCATGTATTGAAATTGTGTATTTGTACTGAAGAACGTCATTAACAAATAGTCTACGTTATGTAATTTATAAAAAGTAAAATCTAATAATTGTATTATGAAGATAGTAAAGGGTGAGTCCAGTGACATAGAGTAAAAACTGTTCCTATTTTCGTGTACTGATGTATGAGTCTTTGTAGAGAGAATTCCTGCCAACTTAGCTCGTCTATAATGAAAATACAGTTCTGTCGTTGAGAAACGACTCCCCTGTGTTCTAGGCTGACCGCCCCACGACTGTACCCTGGCCGGTGCGAAAGTGCCAACTGGCAAAGAAAACTAACTGCTGGGAGCGCGCTGGTATCTCAAGAGTTGTTATTTCTGAACGGGTGGTGTCCGCTTATGACGGCGCCGTCAGATCCTCCCTGCAGGAGAGACTAAATAAACCAGCGCCTGCTACAGGCCGACAAAGGAACTGCTAGCAAACTCATTTCTACACTCCCACGGGCTTTTCGCCATACTGACATCGGCTTCGCTCATCCATTCTTGCAACTCATAACTACATCCTGTCCCCACTTCAAACAGTATCACAGGCTGGTGGTTATTGCCACCGAGACTGACCGATTTGGTCCGACCAGGTCAGATGGGTTGGAATCATGCTAGAAGGGTTTTAGTGGGTTGTTCAGGATAAACTGAGTACTCCTTACAATTTTCTGTGAACCATTATGCCTCCATATTTACGATTTTAAATACGAAAAATTAAATGTCACTAAAAACCAGGGCAAACATTTCACAACTCTCAAAACTTTAGCCTACTTCTATATCCCCAATTAATACATTATTATTATTGTTGTTGTTGTTGTTGTTGTTGTAAGTGTTGGGCAGAGCTGATTTTAAAGTGAACCCCTTGCAATGACGCTGGATTAGCGGATATGGGGCATACATTTTAAAAATAAACATTAACGAGAAAGTTCAAGAAAAAAATCACTGTAACCCTTGGTATAGCTACAAAGCTAAGAAAGCTACTAGACGTGAATATCCTAAAACTCCTCGCGAGTGTTCCTAAGTCCTAGTAAACTGGTCCCCGTCAGAGAATGGCTGCGATCATGTGTCTGTTGATGGTCTGAAGCCTTGGGTCATTAAGAAGGAACTCTGGTCTTGTCCGCCCAAACGGGACTCACCATGATGCGCTTTCGTTGAGGTGGGATAAGCCTCGACCTGGTCAAGATAGTTCCCAGTGGCTAACCCTGTACTGTTGACAGGCTAGGTGATAACCGCTTCCATCAACTGCTATTGGAAAAAGCGTAGTCTTTCTGGCGGAGTATTAAGATACTTCCTGTCGGCTATCAAAAATCAAAAGAGACTTGAAAAATTCGCGTTTTAGGTACAAGCTAAAATTTCAGCAACTGTAAGTTCGTGCTACTTTCACAATTGGTCGTTGGCTTATTTGACACCTCCTTGAAGTCTACGAGCCAATAATATCAATGTAACTATATGCAGACCCATTTCACTGTGTCAGCGAGCAGCCAATGAAGAGCTGTTGTTTGCTTGAATACACGTATATTCTTGGAGGCTAACCTACAGATCAGTGGACCCGTGAATTTTTCCAGTCCCGAACTATAAATGGTTCAGACAGTCTGAAGGTGATACCCTCTCCCCCAGGCTGATAATATTGCTAGGACCGTCTGCTGAATGTTGCGTTACGTATGTTACTACTGGCATGACCCCTAAGGACACAGTTACAGGATAGAAGTTATTGCCAACTACATGCCGAAAGAAGTCAATCCGGGTTAGAATCCCGCCGGGATGGGTCCCCGGATTTTCGCATGTGGGAATCGTGCCGGACGATACCGTTGGTCAGCGGGTCTTCTCGGGGATCTCCCGTTTCCCCCGCCCTTTAATTCTGGCGCAGCTCCACACTCACCTCATGTAACTCTTCACAAGCGCTAAAGATCTGTATGTTAAGCGCTGACCAAAATCGCTCACTAACTCATGCGGAAAGAAATTTCGGGCACGTCCTCACTAGAGGTGGTTATATTAAGTAACCTGCTAAGTTTAGGTTGCTTTACTCAGTCAAGGGATTAGATTTTCTCGACAACAAGGTTAATGCCTTTAAGTAATACTGGATGTTCAAAAAAAAAAATTGGTTGTCTGTAAAGTCGGTTTACTGACGATAGTTGAACGTGACAACGTCTTAAGAAAATACTGATGGAATT
>PNEQ01133720.1:0-22233 GCA_003012365.1 Medauroidea extradentata
ATTAAATGATTATCAAAAAAGGTCACTAGTCGTACCTGATTGTAACTGCCAGTCTTTCCTCTGGAGTAACTGGTTTTCTCATATTAGTTGTCTCGTATGTAATTCTTTGACCAACC
The DNA here is from genome assembly GCA_003012365.1 of Medauroidea extradentata. Lineage (NCBI taxonomy): Eukaryota > Metazoa > Arthropoda > Insecta > Phasmatodea > Phasmatidae > Medauroidea > Medauroidea extradentata. Next base: position 117 of record PNEQ01133720.1, read on the forward strand.
AATACATATAAATCATCAAATGAGCGTAAGGACATTCTAAAGTAATTAAAAAATTTAGATTCGTCACATCTCACATCTTGATAGGCCTATATCTTGTGAAACTGTCCTTTCAGTAGCCGCTGACTAACAAGTGGATGTACCCAAAACCGTCTTTTTTTCCTTCCTTCTCGTATATTTCGGGCAACGAGCACAGAAACGCATGCTAACTCTACGAAATCCATTTTCATACTGACGCGACCTGTAGCGCAGACAGAAGTGTCGCTCGTGTGCAAGGGTAAGCGTCTGTCGCCCGAAGCCGCGACTGTCTGTCGCTCAGACGCGGCGACAGAAAGTCGCTCGTGTGCAAGCGCCCTTAGTTATACTGAACAGGATACAGCTGTTTTATTTACGCCCAGGGCACGGCCGTAGAAGAACAGGCCTAGACACTCGCCTGGATATTTGACCCCCTTGTTGTTTGTCTGTAGTTCACCAAGTTACCGAGAATATTGTGTTTTATTGGCGCTGATGTTAGGGCGGTCGGACTCAAACTCCGCCCACTTCCTACCCACTAAGATATACAATTTATCAAAACGTATATTTTATCAATTTACGAAACACTTCCTTCGCTCACAAATTTAAGAAAAGGCTCCAGCAATCTTTATTTACTTTATAAATTTAACAATGGGAAAAAGTGGACGGAGTTTGAGTCCGACCGCCCGGAAAACAGCGCCAAAAAGTACGACATTCTCGGTAACTTGACGAACTACAGCCAAACAACAAGGGGGTCAAGCAAAATACATTGGTAGATAGGCGAGTGTCCTCTTCTTCTACGACCGTGGGTGCAAGTACTTGTGTCTCGTCGCTGACACGGTGCAAGCATTCGGCTTATGATTAGGGACAGGAAAAACTCGCAAACCACGCTGTATGAACACCGGGGAGCAGCATGCGTCGTAGTCTTTACCAAACATTATCGCTCGCTCTTTTTGATATTGCGTCAATATATTTCTTTATTTTATTCATTGAAGTGATCCCTTCGAACTCTGGGATATAGAACATGTCACTCATAAATTAATTTTACAATTACATAAAACATACATATTGTAGGCCTACCAGTAAAAATTCTTGATTGTTACACTCTGACAATTATGATTCTAAATAAATTATTAAATAAGTATTTTTTAAAACATTTTTTGTACACACTCATTTCCCGTATTTACTTGCCTATAGCGTGACTTTTTCTCCAAAAAAAAAAAAAAAAAAAAAACGATTTCTAGGTGCGCAGTAAACAAAAAAAGTATTTGAGTACCTCGTTAATTGTAGATACAGGACTTGTGGGAGAAGGGGAGGGGTTTGCTGTGGCTGAACGTATTATTGTCAGGGGCATCATTTCCGGTTTTTCTTGTGTGTGGGGGGGGGGGGGGCAAAATTTTTTTCCGCTACAGTGACCTTGTTGCATCTTTTTTATTAAGCATGTATAAATTAGAAACTTTAATAATAAAACTTCAGTTTAATGTGCTTAAGTTAATATTATTTCAATAACAAAGTAAAAAAAAAAAACAACATATTTCATAAAGTTAAAATTTTAAATCCAGGGGGGGGGGGAATTTGCCTCCCCCCTACCTACTTAAATGACGCCCCTGATTAATATGTGCATATGTATGACTTGTCTCAACACTTTTAAACTTCAAGGAGGTAGTGCCGAAATTTACCATATCCTTGCCACTCCCTGCAGAAAATTCTGTATCCGCCAGTGCACATGGCGCGTGGTTTACTTACAGGTATTGCTGCGAAAATCTAGTTCAGAGGTGTCCAGATGTGTTGTTGAGCGGGGCGGGAAGGGAGGAAGTAATAGGAAGTAAGAGAGCAAGCGAACGCCTGCGAGGGGAGGAAGCGCGAAATCAAGGCGGGCAGTCGAGTATTTCCTATGATACGTGAACGCGTGCACAGTGTCAGCGGCTAGACACATCTGTCAAACTTTAGTCTGTACCACGGTCATAGAAGTACCTGGACACTCGCCCATCTACCAATGTATTTTGCTTGACCCCCTTGTTTGGCTGTAGTTCAAGTTACCGAGAATGTCGTACTTTTTGGCGCTGTTTTCCGGGCAGTCGGACTCAAACTCCGTCCACTTTTTCCCATTGTTAAATTTATAAAGTAAATAAAGATTGCTGGAGTCTTTTCTTAAATTTGTGAGCAAAGGAAGTATTTCATAAATTGATAAAAAATACGTTTTGATAAATTGTTTATCTTAGTGGAAAGGAAGTGGGCGAGGTTTGAGTCCGACCGCCCTAACTGCAGCTCCAATGAAACACAATATTCTCGGTAACTTGGTGAACTGCAGCCAAACAACAAGGGGGTCAAGTTTCCAGGCGAGTGTCCAGACCTGTTCTTCTACGACCGTGGTCTGTACCCATTGAAAAGCTGCATTCTGCAAGATTTGTTTGCTCAGCACATTTTACTTGCCAAGATCTAGGAAAGAGTGGGAAAAAAAACTTATTAAGACAGCTGTACCTTCTGTTTTTGACAGTACAATAAATACCTTTGTCTGAAAATGAAATGGCAAACTTTCCTTCACATGTTGGAAGTGAATGTCTTCCTGTAGCTATAAATAATGTGTGCCATGAAAATGCAAACGTAGTGAGTGGTGGCCAAGCAGAATCAGTCACTTTAGCTGATCCCATTGGTATAAGCAGTACATTGCAGAATGCAGGTTTGTCTAACCATGGAATACATTTTTCTTTTAAGGCGCCCGCCTGCCTGTCTTGTAGCCAGCGTTACAGCGTGCTAGCCGAACGCTTTCATTTAAGAAACTACTAAACGTGTTTCTAATGTGTGGATTTACAAAAAGAACAAACACTTCAAAAGACCTCGGAATAGTAGTTTTAAAACATCACGTTAATTAGAAAGACAATTTAAGAGCACCTCAAAATGACAAAAAACGGCTTTTTCAATCTGTTATGTCTAAACAACTACTGAAGGGATTCTTGTGAAATTACAATAGAGAGGTGTATTGGACTTTACTTAAAACATTCCACCAATAAAAAGATGGGGTCACCACTGAAAGTGTTAGTCAGGCGAGTGTCCTACGATAACACTGCGCGCGGTTTCATTGTCTTGCGGTAGAGGCGATACCGCACCAGATGAGCCGGTCAACATCGCCCTTGGAGTCGTGCCTCACTCACACTAACACACGGCCACCAGGCGGGCGCCTTAAGGTTTTGAGAGCAGAAGCTTACCAAAGGTGCCGGATAGTTGCAACATATTGGTGCCTGAGATTTCCATCTCACCAGAATTGGATGTTTTTTCAGCCAGCAGTCTATAAATCTCAAATATTAAAGGTTATGAAAGTAAATAATGCCTAGTTACTACAATACTTATGTTGGCAAGTTTTAATTATTTGACTAATTAATTTTTTTTGTGTTTTGAGGCGATAGTCAACATTCTTACAAATGTATTTTTAAAACATGTCCAGCAACCTGGAAAACTTGCAAAATAGGGAATTTCAAAGCTTTTCTTGGAATGATTTTGGCTGCAATATTTAAAAACACAGGGCTCTTGGCATGGTAAAGTAATGAATAAAATAATTGAATTTTGCTTCAGTTAATTCCTGTACACAGTACGGTGGTTAAGTTAGGCTTACGTGCTTTAGTGGAAACTTGTGCTGTACCCTATATTTTAGGGTAGCAAATAAGTGTGACTAAAATTTCAACAGAAATATCCTGTATATATGAAGCTTGGTTCCAACCGTTCACTCTCTTTGTAAGAAAAAAAACATTATTTTTGTAGAAACGTTAAAATTTTATTGCTGACTTCTTATTTTAACAAGCACTTCATGTTAAATAATTAGGCAGTTTACTTAAATTACTTTATTATGCTCATGGCGTGTTAGGTAGAAAGGTACTTGGACCTACTTGTTACTAGCTACATAACATTCTAAATACAATGAACAATAATTCTCAATCATTTGATATGCAGCTGCTTCGAAAATTTTTCAGAAAGAGTACCAATAGAATAATTGTTATAAATATAAAGTAAATACGTATTATATTAAGACCCTATCTATAGCTGTTGTTTTGTAGATACACATATCTTTTTTTTACTATTTATTGTTCATTGCTGGCCTGTGGCTTACTATGGCTGCTAGGCTTTTACAAATAGCAACCTGTTGAAGTATATTAGGCTAGCTCAATAACAGAACAAGTTTTGCCAGTCACCAGAGTTAAGAAATGTTGACAATTAACCCCTCCAAGCTATTTAAAAGATCTAATATGGAAGGATATCAAATAACTACTCTATGTTTTATACACTTCTGAATATTTCCAAAATGTGGCTATGACAGTAAATGTATATGTTATTTTGTTTATAATCCAGATACCTGTTCCGTTGTTCTTATTTATTCAATAGTTTCATTATTGAACAAGCAGTGCACTTGCACTGTTGTTTCGGTTACGTCTATTGATTTTATAATTGTGCCAATTTGTCTATTTTCTCTGCTGAGCACAGGTGACCCAGTTCTTCAGGAGGGTTAACCAAAATTGTTACAGCATCAATATTTCTAATAGCCTACTTTATAAACACATGAAAACGTCTCCCAGGTATAGCTCTTTGTAAGCTCAAGTAGAAAATTTTTGGCATATATAGACTAACCACGTGACACTTTTGAAACAATTAAACAACACTGTGGAAATTTGGATTCTTGTTAGGGAAAGTCAGGCAGGGAGTTTTTAAATAAATTTTTACTAAACAACCTGTTAAAATTTATAGGTTTATCATCTTCATTTACACTTCTTCATACCTACTCTCACATAAACTTAAATAAAATGCTCTGGGATAAGTTATGCTTTTAGTTCTCTTAACTTAAGATGTTTTATTAAATACTCTGATAGCACTCTGAAAATATCAAGTAGGTATTATATTCAATATTGACGATCACATCACCATCTTCATCAAACCTGCTGGTATGAATTGAACATATCTGTTGTAATGTTCCTTTGTTTTAAACTATTATATGTGTGTCCTAATAGGGATATGATTAAGTCTACATGGTTAAGACACACAAAATAAAGAAACTCTGATTTGCCAGTACATATTTAGCAATCCTCCCAATGCTAAGTAAAAATTTTACTTCTTCATTTAAATATTTAAATTACGTAACTGAACTGTCTTTTAGGGATGCTAATTTAACATCATATCTGTCATGTCATTTGAGTTATATTACCATAATGGGATAGTAGGCCTAATACATTGTTCAAAGGTTCAATAAATACCATTATAATTTATTGCAAAAATAGTTAGAACTAATTTATTTTACACAATTTGTTCTTTCAGATCTTGCCACTCCTTTACAGTCTACACCATCTGACAGCAATTTGAGGAAACGTATACATATTGAAAGTTATGAAAATGTCTTTTATTGTATGACTAAGCAGAAAAGAAGAGTCAGTAGAAGTAAGTTTAATTAATATTTTTATTATTTTCTTGTTGTTGTATACAGTGGAATCTCTCTCTGCCCTCTAATGAACCCTGATACATTGAATTTCTGCATGTATGGTACATTTTCTGTGGTCATAATTTTGATTTACCTGCAGATCAAGTCTGCATTCATTGGATGCCCACTTGTATTAATTTTTTCTAGTCCTCTGAGAAACATTGATAGAGGTGCCACTGTATATAGATATCATGGAATGATTTTTCGTTCCAATAAAGAGTGGATTTGGTGAGGGGAACTGGGAACTGTATCATTTCCCAGAAGGTAGAGGTAGTGGAAACTATAAATACCTTGTTTGAAATCAGTCTTCAGTAGATTGAGACCAATCCATTACATCTCCAATTTTTTTTTATTCCAGCTATTTCATATTCAATAGTTATGCCATTATGCAATATGCTGAATCATCTGAGGTCTACTTAACTAATTAAAAATTACTGTATGCAACCTGTTTCATCTGCTTGTGAAATTGAAATGCTCATTTAATGTAACAAACTACAAACACAACACAATCTCACCGCAAATGTATCCATTAATTTAAGTAATGAGCTTTCCCTAATGAAAAATTGTGTATCTGAAATTGGCCAGATCTGAGATAGATCTCAGCGTTATATAAATTCCCTATCCCTGATATATCTGGTTCAGATCTGTCCCAGGTCTATATGAGATATATATATATATATATATATATATATATATATATATATATATATATATAAATATCCTGAATGAGGAAGTAGCTTCTCACCCTTTTGTTGGAAAACAAAATTGGCCATTTATCCCCACTGTAACCAATTTTGCAACTCTGTTAAACATTATCAATGAACAACGTAACTTTCTTTTATTTGTGCAGTGCATGTGTAGCAATATGCCTCCACAAGAAACATTATTAGTGGAAGGGTAGTCATCAGCTACCCTGGAACTAAATGTATTGAGCCTAGTTTTTTTATTGTAATTGTTTTGCAACCAAAATCAGGTTATATTGAAAGTCTGCCAAGACGAAACTGCAAAAGTTCCTCGCTCAGCAACTAATACTTCTTGAATGGGTGTATTGTTACATTGAAATATTCTTGTGAAAGTTTTTATCTTTTTGCCAGTCATGCAAATAAAATGTTGTAGCTAATACATGTATGTATTTTGTTTTGGTTTCAGGCATAACAAGAATTTCAGAAATGAAAAAAATCTTAGCAGAACTAGGGTTAGAAAAGAAAGTCATTACTACATGTAAAAGAAAATTGCTCATTGAGTATCTGAAGAACAAAATGGATTTCATTAAAACGTTTGAAAAACTACAGAAGTGCACGAATACTTGGAATAAGTTGTCAAACCTTAAGAATATTGGTACACTCATAGAAGCTGTTGAATCAAAACATCTACGAGGAATACTCTTGAGTAATTTAGGAAATAAGGAAAAACAACCTCGAGGACGGCGCTGGACTCTTCAGAACAAAATTCGTGCTCTGGTTATTTATAGAAGAAGCCCCTGAGCTTCCAATTATTTAAGGAGAATGTTCACGCTGCCATCAAGTAGGTGCCTGAGAAGATTGCTCCAGGGACTTGATCTTCAACCAGGGATAGACACAGATGATAAATCGGTTAAAAAACAAGATCATACAAATGAAGAACATCAACAAAAATTGTATCTTAATGTGGGATGAAATGGCTTTGCAAAAGTGTTTGATATATATTAAAAGCACTGGTATTGTTGAAGGGTTTGTTGATTTTGGAACATACGGGCGAAGTTAAGAAATGGCTGACCATGCATTGGTATTTTTTGTGCAAGGACTAGCCAGACGTTATAAACAGCCTATGGCCTTTTATTTCAGTAAAGGCACAACACCGACATTAACATTGCAAACTATGATCACAGATGTTATAACTGTATTACATTCTGCTGGCTTCAAAGTCGTAGCCACAGTATGTGATCAAGGTCCAACAAATTGTGGTGCACTTTCCAAAATAATGGCGAAATCAGTCAGACAGACCGTAAAGTTATTTTGAAATTAATGGGAACCTTGTTTATGTCCTCTACGATGTCTCACATCTTTTTAAATCTTTTAGAAACAATTTTATAAACAATATGTTATCCTGGAATGGAAAGATTGCAAGGTGAAGCACCTTAAGAAAGTTGTTCGAGTTAGATCAAAAATTTTTTAGAATTCACCGTCTAACAAAAGTACATATGGACCCAAATGGACAAACAAAAATGAAGGTAAAAATTGCTGCTCAGACATTGAATCAAACAACTGCCGCTGCTCTTAGAACAATTGCATATTGTTCATGGAGTAACGTTATCGAGGATTGTGCTGATACAGCTGAAGTGATAGATGATCTGGATCTTTTGTACGATACGTGTAATGGCCCATCCGCAAATGACAGAAAAAAACCAAGGCGTAAAAATGTCAGCCAAAATAGTCGCCACATAGAATTATGGGGAGAACTTAAGAAAAAATATCTAACATGAAGTTTACTCGCCCAAATGGTACCATTGTAAACACTTGGTGCAAAGCAGGTTTTCTTATGACAATTTCATCCTTGCAGTGTCTATGGCGTCACCTCCACGAGAAGGAATATTTCCATGTCTTGAACCTAAGACAAACAAATCAAGATCCACTTAAAAATTTGTTTTCCATGATCAGGCAAAATGGTATAACAAACCAGAACCCTTCTTGTACACATTTCATTGTGGCCCTGAAAAGTTGCCTTGTCGCCAAACTGTCTTCATACCATAACTTGGGAGCCAACTGTGAAATGGATGACGGGAAACTCCTGGATGATTTGACTAGCTTACTCCATTCTGCAAAAAGTCCAATATCTGGTTCATTAGATACATCTGTAATTTCTGGTTCGCCAATATCAGGTGGGCTAGAGATGTCCTATGTGGAAGATATTCCTTTGCTTCACATTCCCAATCAGTTTGCTACAATTGCCACGAGTGAAACTTCTGATCCATTAACATTTGAGATTCAGCCAATTACATACATTGCTGGCTAAATGGCAAGCAGTTACCAAAAATCGTAAATTGTATTGTATGTGACTCGCACTTCAAAGCAGAGATTTCCGAAATTTCTTAAAAAGAAGGACTGGAATGGTGGGGTGATTGTATATCCATCAAAAGAACTTATACAGCTTGTTCAGGATGCACACCAAATTTTCACAACACTAGTTGCCAAAGAACTTCACAATGCAGAAATCAAACAGTTCACTAAAACTCAACTGATGGTGTGCGATACTGCATGGCTTACTTGTAATGAGCATAGACATATTTTGATTTCTACGCTGTTTGATACATTGGCTCATTTCCTTATCCACGTAGAATATAGAATAAATGAAGTAGTGAAAATATGTGATACATCCATAGCAACTGCTGAGCAAATTAAAAAATTTTGTGGCAAGTAAGAAATAAGTTTGTGAAAGATGCATAGCATCTCAGATAGGCATAAAAGGTTTTTGTGATTTAATTTTCAATAATACCTTGCACTATTTTCATTCATCTTTCATATTGACATTCAACTTTCCTGGTAATTTACTTTGATCTAGTAAAGTAACCAAGTGGTACACTTCCCCTCCCTTCTTTCTAAAAATTTGAATACAAACTTTTTAATTTCCATGCTGAGTGGGTTTCAAATTCCTGTGTCCTGTTATTGGTTTATTGCTGCAGGACCCACCTCTCAACCTATAATATTGTTATTCTGTGTTAATCTATCATACAACTACCATATCCCCCCCAAATATATTTCTAAATCCGCCACTGGGTTACTTGAGTTCAAGTAGTGTTACATTATGTTGGGTCACATCTCTTAAATTGTGCAATATTAGATTAAAAATATTGTATGTTTACTGTGTGATGAATGATAAATGGTCGCGGCAGAAATTATTTCAGCCAAATTTGTTTATTTGAAACAATATTACAATCTTCACAGCGATGCACAATTGTGTTAAATGAAAAGGGTTACAGAAATTTAGTATTTTTTATTGCAGAGAGAGGCTGACAGAAATAGTGTATGTGTTCATTTCACATAGGCATTAATGTTAACAGATATGCTCTTTCAATTATTTGCCAGAAAAAAATATGATATGTTTGATTTGTTATTTTGCCCCATTTGTGATTGTTCCAGATCACATTTTATTAGGGAACTATTCTGTATAATTCCAAAGTATGTATTGTTTTATTTTCTGCCAGGTTTTGATAAAATGTTAATACTGTATTTCAATAAAAGTGAATTACAGTAAACTCCCGATTATCCGTGTTAATTGGTGCTGCACCACGCAAAGATAATCGGGAAACACGGATAACCCGAAAATAGCACATATTATGTTAGTATAAAAATGTAAAAAAAAAAAAAATTTTATTTATAAATAATTAACTCAAATACCATAAATAATAATGGTTTTACATACGAGTAATGTATTTCGCAACCTTTTCACCAAAATAAATAAAAGTATGTCTGGGGTGCACGGTGAAAACGAGAAAAAATGATGTTGAAATTTCGTTAATCCATTTTTGCCCGTAGGAGTTGACACACTTACATTCCAAAAATGTTTTTTTAAACAAAAATTTTCGTTTTTACAGTGTTCAAAGTCGCACGTATAATCCAAAAACCGGTTAATCGGTGCACAGATAATCGGGAGTATACTGTAATTGCTTTGTGTTCTAGTGCAAAAATAATATATTTGTAATAATACACGTTTTCATTGTTATTGATTCCCTACAGGATAAATTTATATTTTAATGTTTCCGTTTTATATTGTAAAATGTGTATACTACAAGCCTTGCAATTTCACTGTTTTTTCCCACCATATGTTATTAATTCTCACTGTCCATTTTTGAGCTACATGTTTTGTTACATCACATAAGCCCTAAATGGTCAATTGTTCCCATACCTTTGTATATTGCACAGTTGTTAATCAAGGAATTTTTGTCTACTTAAAAACAAAAATAGGTGGCTTATGTTGTCCATTACTGATGCATGTTCAGTGTTCTTCCCAGCAAAAATTTAGAGCTGGGTGGTTCACGAGACTAGCTGGGTTCATCGTGGAATAAGCTTGACAGTGTTGATGGGAATGTCTGTTTCTTAGCCGGGTGGCAGAGAAAACTAGCCAGGTGGGGCGCCCGGCAAATGGACCTGGGGAGAACACTGATGTTCAATGTGACAATGTTCAAAGGCTCCTCACATTTACCTCATTATGAAAAATGGCCCTGTGGTGGAGTGTGTGTGGGATTAAAATTGAAAGTAAGTTGATATGCAAATCAACATTGTTTCTCAAAATTTGAGAGCACAAACTTTCCAAATTCACATGGCTTGTTTCACCTAACTTGCTCCATTTGTTATTATTTCAATAATAAATATCTAATCTGTGTTGCATATAAACAAATTGACATAATTCTCAGTAAGACTGCCAATTTTCAGGAAAATCGAATCATTGTCCAATCTCTAGATTTTTCTTGAAAGACTCTCATTTCCTCCAAGTCCCAGTGTATGTTGACACCTTTTTTCATTTCATTTCACCCTTATCTGAAAATTCAGTCAATTTTTATAGGAGAAATAAAGGCTTGATATTTTGAGAAAACAAACATTATCTTTAGTTCATGTATTTTTTCCCATTGATATTGAATGATCATATATATTATACAAGATTTGTTTGTAAATTTTTGTTCTTTGTGCTAGTTATACATATCAATGTTTCAGATTAGAATCGAGTCCTTTTACAGCTGATTTTTGCATATATGAAAATAACAAACTTAAAACATTGTATGGTATCTGATGTATGCCTACAATTGTGTTGTTAAGGTCATATTATTGAAGAAATAAGTTGTTTTTGAAAAATTTGTGAATATGCTTTATTTTAATAAAGTGTTTGGATGGCCATTATGTTCAAAGTAACTAATGTGTTATTAAATACCACTGCCAGGTTCTGGGTACACAATATTTGCACTTGCTTGTAACTTGTACTAAAAGGCCACTAGATGAACTATGAAAATCACTCGTGATTCTTGGCAGCTACGGACCAGAGTCTTGCGTTGAATACTTGGAAAGGTATTTGAGAGAATGTTGGTCTACTATGTAGTGCAAATGATGAATTAAAAGAGTAGTTGCAGGAGTATACACGTGGGTTCAGGAACATTTATTCATGAAATGCAGCTGGCTGGCCTTTTGACGGACTAGGAATATACAGGTAGTTGGTGAGGGAAACCATTCAATAAGGTAACACATGGGGTGTAAAGGAAGCCCATCTACCTCACTGCTGAACTGTGCTATGGCGCATTTAAAAAAAACATTTTATTTATACACTTGTTAAAACATGTACATAGCATTCCTGTCTACCAAATGAAAACACAATTCAGGAAAGGCTTGTGAAGTTCTTTCAAAACATTACATGCTCTTTATTGTAAATATTGTTTCCAAACCCTCAAAATTTGCTCAAATCAGGATTTTTTACACAGTTATAGCACAAATCCTACTGCTCACATTCATGAAAAACTAGTAAATGGGCATACAAGTAACACTTTGTTGATGATAGGGTTACTACTTTAAGTTCCATAGTTCTAGCGATCCACACCAACATAAGCTCCCTTGCTCCTGTTACCTAAACCACATCCTTCCCTAACTCATTCCACTCCTTAAGGGCGTGGTCTACCACAATTTTCATCACCATTTTTTATTTTTTATTTGTACCAGATATTTTTTTTTCTTATTTTAGACACAAAATGTGACTAAATTTGGCTCTTATGAAATTTTTTTATCTCCCATAGTTTTCGCGTAATGGCTTGTTAAAGTCATATTTTGCATGTTTCCGTTATAACAACTACACTAAAACCAACTGATGTAACAAACTCAAAAAAATCACAGTGGATAAAGTCATTGCAGACTACAATGACATGCTCATAAAATTAAAAAAATAAAATTATTTGTATTTTTTAAAAAATCATTGAATTTTAAAATTTGTATTTTCAGTTCCAGCATTTTTTAAAAATTAAAATCATTTTTATTCTGTAATTTTATGAGCATGACATTGTAGCCTGTAATGTCTTTATTCACTGTGATTTTTTTGAGTTTGGTATATTAGTTGGTTTTAAGTAGTCGTTAAAACAGAAACACGCAAAATATGACTTTAACAAGCCATTACGCGAAAACTATAAGAGATAAAAAAATTTCATAACAGCCAAATTTCGTCACATTTTACGTCTAAAATAAGAAAAAAATATCTGGTACAAACAAAAAATTTAAAAAATGGTGATGAAAATTGTGGTAGACCACGCCCTTAATCTTCTTCGTTATCATAGTATTTTTGTCCTTTTTCCAACCCTCTGTATTTTCCTCTCATTATCTCTCCTTCCCATATATATATATATATATATATATATATATATATATATATATATAATTTTATATTTTAAGGTGCAAAATGTTGCTATTTAAAGAGTTTCTGCATCAAAATATTTAATATACAACTGAAGGAAATCTTAATCTTAAAAAATCTTAAAAACTACGAAATTTTTTTTTGGGGGGAGGGGGGGGGGCCCTCACACTTTTTCAGTACCTAGAAAGTGTTTATGCATTATTTTGTGCATTTCAACATGAATAAACAAAAATAATCACACATTTTTTTCATGATACACTATTATTTCTTAAACACTAAAATACTATTTTACTCATGTTTGTTTTAATGAACAGCAAAATATATTCATATTGCTGACGGTAAGTAAAAAACGTAAATAGTTTATTATTTTAGATTGCACGTTTACTGTTTAAGCTGGAATCTCACGACACAATTGACAGATTGCGCAGCTCATTGTATGCTATCAGCTGCGCAATAATTGCAATGAAATTTGTCTCATTCGCTCCATGTCCACCTTCTACATGGCACAATTCACAATGAAAAATACGTGCAATTCTTTCCTTTCCCGCCAAACCATAGTTTGTTGCCAAGGCCTATCGTATTAAATTGGAATTATTTTAAAAACATATTAGTGAGTAAATTGTGTGATGGATGCGAGGACGAGGAAAGTGAAAGCCTTACATGCTTTAGCATTGATGGAAATGTTATCCGATGATGATAACGAGATTGAGCAACCTCCTACTTTAAAAAATAATAAAGATTTTGTGTTGTATAGCACCAGGTATTTCTAATATTCCTCCAATAACCGAAACACACTCTCACATTTTCACTCCATTTTTTGTTTACGTGTACATTAAAGCCCGCGCAAACTCTAGTTGAAACTGCCAATCACATTTCTTGTTTCACGCAATTTGCAAGGCATTGCACAGAAATATAGAGTTTGTTCTATGATCTCAAATCGCATCGTCACTTGAATTGCGTGTGATATTCCGAGAATTTTGAGTCTGACATGCAATGCAACTTTAGCAGATTGCACGGAAATTGCGTGTTTATTGCGTCGTGTGATTTCAGCTTAAACATACAAGCAAAAAAAAGTAGCAGGTTTGCTGTCCATGGCTTACCAACAACATATATCCTACATTTTTTGCATTATATGTATTTGCAAACAAATTTATGTACGTACGCACATATTTTAAATTCTGACAGTTTCCTTAAAGTAAACACGAATAATTGCTATAAATATGTATGTATGTATATTCTAATATTTGTTTTCATTAGAATCGTAAGTTCATTTTTATGTTTGTCAAGTTGACGCTTTTCTTGAGCTATCGAGTCTTAAAAAACGTATTCGTCGTAGAGCATTGAGTGTTCACTAGCACTTTATTTACTCTATATTTACGCATATAATTACGCTCGCAATCATTGATTAATCTTGCTGATGTGTAGGACACTCTGAATTAATTTAAATTTTTGAAGAAATAAAATCCAGTAAGAGTGAAATACCATTGAAAGCAAATCCAGTCAATTTCTTTTAATTTCTGTCACATTTAATTAGTCAACGTTTCAGTTTTATTGCCACTAAATGGTTACGATTCGCTAGTTATTGTTGTTTGGTTAAGTTGAATGAAAACTAAAATGTTTGTGTTTACAAATGTGTTATTTACACTTGTCTCAAAATTTAATTTCTTTTAACAGATTGTCACTTAATTATTTAGGCCTACTTGGGTACATATTTATTTCATGTAAGCCTAACATAACCTACTGAGCAACTCTGCTCTAAATTTTATCCTGGATCTGGAAGGGTGAGGCCCAGTAACATTTCAGACATCATATACAGCTCGAAAGAGTTACGTTCATAAATATTAAATTATGTGAATGGAAAATGTTATGTTCCTTTGTCTGCAGCTGGTCATAGTGTATTACAAGTGGAATTGTATTTTGCACCTATACGGTGTAGTTATCATTGAATAAAAAAATTGTGGTTTTTATTAATAGGTACCTTTTTAGTAAACAAGTAGGAGGTATGCAAAACATTATTTTTAAAATGCACAGTCGTTCCGTGCGGCACAAATACAATCACTCCTTGTACGTTGCAAAGTAGGTCTAGGCCTAAGTTTATGATCATGTTACTGTACTCGTCGCATCATTACAATAAAATTTTTGTTAGCAGGCCTACCTTGTTCCATAACATGCCATTTGCCACAGACAAATATTTTGTTTACCACCAACATATTTTCAATGTAGGCCTAAGATAGTAAAACTATTCAGCCAAGATATTTAGTAAATTCCCAGGTTAAAGGAACATTCTGTGTAAAACAAAAAATTTCGTAAGAATTTTACACCACAATATTGGAAAACACGTGTCCTCGAAACCAAGTCAAGACTCTCAGTCGAATTACAAACAAACTTTGCTACACATAAATAATCAATGTATATCATTTGTAACGTCCCGACCACAGACACGAAACAAAAAAAAATGTAACTTGGGTTTCCTTTTTGAAAAACGAAACAATCTGTTGTCTGACAGTTTCATCGAAATGCTAAAAATATATTCATTTTATGAATATACAACACAGAATTTCAATAATAACATGTTACAATCAAATGTCAGACGTCAAACAGCAATAGTGTATGTGCGAGAGTTAACGGCGGCAATTTATACTTTTTTCCCCTCCCGTATTTCCTGTGTACCTACGGAGTCATTTAGATACTTCAAGTGCAAAAAATGTAAATACAATTTGACTTGCACAGTCTATGACGTAGAATGCGTTGATTGGTTGGCGGCAAACGTTAAGAGGGTGTGGTACATAATTCAACGCTAAAAGCATTTATATAATTATAACTGTAGGTTTCTTGAAGCCAATTTGCGAATAGTAAACAATAGCAATCCTAGACAACAGTTTTAGCCAATGTTTTAAACAAAATTGTTTCCAGTGTTACGAACTTCTGAGGCACAATCTCTGACGCCGGAATCTCGGCAATTTAACTGCGGCGCAAGAGATCACGCGTAACGAATTAGTAATTCTGGATAAATATATTCTCATAAAGTTGGTAAATACCATTATCTAGGATTGTCATTGAGTATTTTATGCACACTGTCTTCGGAAAATGTGTAGAAATCAATTTATGTTTTTAGCATTTATTTATCTACCACGCACTCTTAAACAATAAAACTTGGAAGTTCGCCATCTTTTACCGCGATGCGTTTAGCACGATGCGCCGGAATAACGCGTAAAGCAAGTTGTAGCCATCAGCGTTAGCGTACATATACTCATCTCTTGTTGTAATGTATTATTGTAACGCGATATCTATTGTAGCCGGGCCTTAACTCGCATGTATTTTATAACCAAGATTATTTTATATTATATCTATATCTTACATTCAGCCCCTGTGCATTTATTGAGTTGATATTGTAGCTAAAATTTATCAGAGCGTTTAATGTAGTTGTAAACATTGCACGGCACTATGTAAGTAAAAGCACGTGGCAATACTTATGTTTAAATTCGGTGGAAATATATAAACTGGCAGAAAATAGAAATTAATCAGGGCTTTTTTGAGTGTTCACTTTATTCCGAATTACATATAAAAGTCCAAATCCAACCCTGGGTAAAGGTATATGAAAAAGTACATATACTTTTATAATTTGGAAATAATATGAGATAACAAAACAAACACACATACCAAATATAAGAATGATAACTAGAGCTGAGGAAAAAAAGAATTGGTTAATTAAATATTACATTAGTAAAAAAACTTTAGAAAAAGCTGTGTGCATCTGTTTGTGAGATATTTATATTTTTTTATGTAACCCATCAGTGAGGTGAGATTTAAATTTTTTGGCAGTTTTCTACTCTCTGAAAGCAAAATATTCTGCGCCATGAGAGACTGAACATCTCAAGTCAACCACGGAGCAGCGGAACGAGTGACAACTTAACAGTGTGTACAGCAAATATCTCTACACAGTAGTTAATAAATTTAGGAACAAAATTTGACAAATGTAATGTGTTAGGGGTGCAGGGGTTGGCACCCCTACAGACAGTCAGAGATAAGATGGCGTACATGTTGGTTGATCCTTGTTATTGTAAATAAATCATATGAAACATGGCGCAGTCGTGTGGATTTTTATGACGTTCATTGCCGCTACAGTTGAGCCAGAACAGTTACAATGGCAGTGGCCGGTGGTGTTAAGTTGCCACCCGATTTGGACCTGCAAAGCAAAACTGCTTACTCGGACTGGAAGTTTTGAGAAACCAAATTTGAAGACTACTTCGTAAGCACAGGTCAAGACAATGCAAATGACAAGGTCGAAATTTCTCTCTTAAGAAATATAATGGGTAGTGCATCATCTCATCTCCTTACGACCCTCACCATTCCGGAAGACGATCGCACGAATTACATTAAGGTTAAAGAAGCCATCAAAAAGTACGTACGACCACGAGTCAACGAAGTTTCACACAGCGGTGCCAAGAAGAGGGGGAGAGTTTTGACCATTACTTCACAGCCCTACGTCAGTTAGTTAAAACTGTAATTATGATAAAAAAGACGCCGAGAGTGCGGAAAACAAAATGTTGCGTGACCGGATTGTTCACGGTGTCCGGGACAAGAGAGTACAAGAGGCTTTGCTGCGAATAGACAACCTCACACTTGACAAGGCAGAACATGTGAGCAGAGCTAACAGCAAACACAGATTATCCATAACAACGGTGATAGTGAGCAAGAAACATTTGCAGTTAGTGAGGTTAAAAAAGTTGGCCCATGTGAACAGCGAGTGAGGCGTGCAAAAAATGTTGATAGTGGGAGCGACTTCAAATGTGGGCGTTGTCAAACCGTACATGGGCCCAGTGCATGTCCTGCATACGGAAAAAAATATGCGAAATGTGGGACCTTGAATCATTTCGTAAGAGCGTGTGATGTACGAAAAGTACAACTAGTTGAAAATCTTCAATCCGATGGGTCACAAGAAAGTTTATATTGCGACAGTGTTAGTGTTACATTGTACCCAGTTCAAGTTAGGGGCCACATAAAAAGTGACAGTGGTGGCAGAGTGACCTACCCTAATGAATGGTGGGAAACCATCAACATTGAAGAACGAACCATGTCTGTGAAGTTAGACACTGGTGCACAGGTGAGTGTGATGCCGGTTCGTATTTTCAAGCAAGTCAATAATCAGTTTAAAGTAATCACAACAAGTGTCTAGTTGAAAACATTAGATGGTATCATAACACCTGTGGGTAAAGTGACATTACGATGCAGTGTGAAGGGAACGGAGGCGTATGTTGACTTCATGTTGGTGGAACTGGAGGTGGTCCCGTTGTTAGGGTTGCCTGGCTGTTTAGCACTTAACCTGGTACAGCAAGTTCACACAGTTGTAGGTGAGACTGCCAAGGACATCTTCATCCAGAAAAACAAGGACGTATTTAGTGGGCTCGGCTGCTTTCCACAAGAAGGTAAGATTGTCACGAAATCAGGAGCTGAACCAGTGTGTTGGCCACCTAGGAGAGTACCGCAGGCTTTGCGAATACCACTCAAAGAAGAGCTGGACATGTTAGAAAGTAAACAAGTCTTTCAGAAAGTAGAGGAGGTAGATGCGAGGGCATGGATCAGTAATCTTGTGGTTATAGAGAAGCCCAATGGTAAACTTAGAGTGTGTCTAGGGCCCTACTGACTTAAACAAACAAGTCAAACGACAGTATCATATGGTCCCCAAACTCAGTGATATCAGTGAGAAGTTGGCAGGAAAAAAATATTTCTCTGTCTTTGACCTACGGGAAGGTTTCCATCAAATTGAGCTAGGGGAAGAGTCCTCTCTCAAGTGCTGTTTCTCTAGCCCATTTGGCATCTATCATTATCTTAGGTTACCTTATGGAATAGCCAGTGCACCAGAACTCTATCAACATTTGGTTGAAAGTAACTTAGAGGACATAACAAACACAGTAATATACTTTGATGAATTACTGAGCATGGGAGAGACTGAGGCTATACATGACAAAGCTGTAAGCCAAGTTGTGGCAAGGGCTTGCGAACGAAACATAAAATTTAACAGGGATAAATTACAGTACAAAGTAACTGAAGTTAAATATGTTGGCCATTTATTTTCGGTTGATGGAATGAAAGTAGACCCTGATAAGAGTGGCAACGTTGGTAAACCTTAAACCACCTAACAGTAAGAAAGAGTTGCAACAAATACTAGGAATATTCAATTATGTTCGCAATTTACTACCCCAAATGGCCACACTCACTGCACCATTATATGAGTTGTTTAAGGAGGGTATTCAGTGGCATTGGCTGCCATCACAAAGCTATACATCTTTGACAGTCTGAAACAGAAAGTCTCGTCTGCTCCTGTACTTGCACTCTTTGATCCGGGAAAAGAAATCACTTTGCAGTGTGACGCATCACAATATGGACTAGGGTGTTGTTTGTTACAAAAGTCAGACACAAGACTGAACAGCTCCTTGCAGATGGTTATAACTGCCTCGTGCTGCCTAACAGAAAGTGAAAAAAATTATTCCCAGTCTGAAAAAGAGTTACTTGCTATATACTTTGCAACATCAACGTTTCGTGATTACATATACGGTCGTGTGGTAAATGTTCAGACTGACCATAAGCCCTTGGTTGCTGTGATGACCAAAAACATTGGTAAGACAGGGTCCCCTCGACTTCAATGGCTAAGGCTCAAGCTCCTTAAATATACTCTAAATGTGTACTATGTACCTGGAAAAGAGTTACACTTGGCTGATGCAATGTCACACATGCCACTACCAGAAACTGAGGCAGACGATGAAATGCTCGAGAATGTGCATTCCATAAGTGCTCATTTACCAATGAGTCATGCCAGAAAACAGATCTTTCAAAAGGAGACTACTGCAGATCCTGTCCTGTCAAGTGCCTCTAAATTCCAGCAGGAGGGCTGGCCACCTGCCAGCAAGCTCACAGTTTACAGGAATTGCACGCTTGCTTCAAAGTTCAGGACGACCCGCATTTTGCAGAGAAAATACTGTTCCTGGGAAACAAAATTGTAGTCCCAAGTACACTACGACAGTATGTACTCAACCTAGCACATCAAGGACACGGAGGAGTAGAAAAAACAAAAGCCAGAGCAAGACAGTTTTTTTACTGGCCTCAGATGTCTGCTGATACAGAACGATTTGTATCACGATGCAGGACTTGTGAAAAGTTCAGGAGGGCAAAACAGAGAGAGCCACTCATACCGCACGAGATTCCTAGATTACCCTATCTCAAAGTTGGGGCTGATATACTATAAGGGGCTGGACGGCCTTTCCTAATATTGATTGACTACTATTCACACTGGTTATATGTAAGACCACTCAACACTAAAGTTTCTGCAAGTGTTATAAATGTCATGCAGGATGTCTTCAATGTTCATGGATATCCTAAGATCCTCATTGCAGACAATATACAATTTTTATCATAAGAATGTCAACAGTACTACAAGAAATATGGAATAACCTTGCATACTTGTAGTCCCCACTACCATAGAAGCAATGGGATGGCAGAAAAAGCTGTGGGAATTAGCAAGAAGATACTCCGTAAGAGCAGAACAGAAGGTACTGACTACAGGGATTTACTACAAGAGCACAATAGTACTCCGATCACTGGGCTACAGGCTTCTCCGGCACAAATTTTATTTAGCAGATGTATCAGAGCCCGACTACCCATCACTGCAGCTATGATGCAACCTGTCATCCAAGACGGAGTATATGAAGCCCTGAAAGAAAAACAAAACAAAGTCACATACTAACATGACAAATCAGCCCAAAAGAAAGAGACTACATTTCAGGAAGGTGACAGGGTAGTGACCAAAACGGAAAAAGAAAAATCGTGGAAACCTGGTGTTATTGTGGCAAAACACAGCGACCCAAGGTCATACTTGGTTAGGAAGGATGAAGGAGGATGCACAGTTCGACGCAACACAAATCACTTACGGCACTCTCAATTTAAGGAAATGGCCAGACAAGCAAGGTGCCAAACTTAGGGCCGATATTATAAACCTCTTTCGAATGACAACTAACTGCTATTCCCATAGAGAAAGCATTGGTGAGCAGTTGGTTGTCATTCGAAAGCAGTTTATAGATACGGCCCTTAGAAGACACTACAGCTGACCAATCAGATGCCACAGTGACAAACAAAAGAGAAGGTGCTACAGATGGTGAAGAGGACTGGGAGAGGGAAGACAGTGCGGGTGCTAAAAGAAGTGAGGATACAGACACAGGGGACTTTAAAGGGTTTCCAGACAGTGAGCTTCAGGAAAGAAGGCAATCAACAAATAGTGCATCAAGTGATATAAACCAAGGACAGTATGTAACCAGAAGCGGTCGTTGTGTAAAAGTAAAAAGGTTCTATGAACCAGTGTAGAATGTACAGTGGAAAGGGGAGGTGTTAGGGGTGCAGAAGTTGGCACCCCTACAGACAGTCAGAGATAAGATGGCGTACGTGTTGGTTGATTCTTGTTATTGTAAATAAAGGTATATAGAAATCATATGAAACATAATGGGTATGAGAAATACAGAAAAATATGGTGAGACAGACCTGGGCTTCTGACTTTAATTGAAAATGTTACCTTTATTAGGAACAACTGCAAGACCACGCCAGATACTGGTATTACAAATGTGATGTGCTGCACTGAGGCAAAAATACTCACATTCAGAGCATTACACTTACCATGCAAGTAAGAATATTGGCTATTTGCCTTACGTAGATCTGTATTAAAATCTCCCACACTTATACCCAGTGTGTGATGTGCGGAGCAGTCACAGCTTCAACATGATATAGATAGTCAACATTAGTTGGTTCGTACACAGCAGCCTATAATACATTCCTGATACTTAGTTTCATTCCTAACAATAAGTATTTAGTATGATCTTTGAAAGAACTGTGCAATGGGAGTGCATGACTGGATTCAGTTTCTTGGACGTACTCCATTGCAAATTGAACGACTGTCAAAGAAAACTAAGCAAATAAAAGAAAACCATAATATAAGCAGAGTAGGCTATGCTTTAGTCAGCAAGATACATACACAACAAAAAAATTCCAAAATTGAATCGGGTCAAATAGAAACAAGGAACAAACAGATAATAAATGAAAATAATAATAAATAAAATAAAAACCAAGTAACATGCGACACAACGATGAGATGAAACAAAAAACACAGCAAATATCAGACACGAACAGAAAAATAACAAAAAGACACAACAAATAGACGAGACAAAACGCAACAGGTAACAGACGTATACAGAAAAGACAAACGACACAACGAAGAGACGAAACAAGACACAGTAGTTTTCCAGACAG
>PNEQ01133721.1:0-17904 GCA_003012365.1 Medauroidea extradentata
TTTTACAACAAAACAAAAGATTTAATACGTGTAGATTCCGACATTAACACTGTAATGTATGGTAACTGCCTACAAATATTATTTCTGTTAATATATTACAATATTGTGCAGTGATGTTTGTAATTTTGTATATTGGTACACACGCAATCGTTTACAGAAAATAAGAGTTGCGTAGGCCCTATCCTGTGTCACCCCCCTGGCATTAGTTGACTCTAGTTTGTCGATTACTACGTGTTAGTCGCAGAGCAAAATTCTCACGTTTAGGCGGTTCAGGATAAAAAGAGTACTCAAAAAAATCCCTGCAAAATTTTCAATTTTAAGCCAATTCGTATATTTCCTCATGTAACGGCTAACAAAAGAAAATCTCTAACCTTTCCGGACACGACACTAGATGTTTGCGCATGTTATGTTAATTGTACAGTCTGTAGGAATCTACGTAGAGTAGTTTGATAAAAAAAAGTTTATAGACTATATGAAACGCAAATGACGATGGCAATTAATTTTTAATCCCTTATTGTTGTATTTAAACTTAAAAAAAATACATCGAACTATTGCTGGCAACAACATAAGCTGTAGGGACATTGTTGTTGATATTCTATTATATGCAATAATGGCTAGTGATAATTTTGAAATGTTAGAATTTTAGAGCTCACTTTATCCCGAACGATTTATACACACGTTTAAACAATATCACAGGGGTAGTAATAACTCTGAGGAGAGGGAATTGTCTCGTAGGGATTCCTGTACTCATAGTGAGTAGTGGTTGGTTAGTGTTGACAACCCTGCTATGAGAACGGGCGTGGGTAACGTAATTTATGACCATGGCACCTGTAAAAGGCGCGGATAGCTTAGTATCTTGTACTACCGGGAATCGTCGTCAAAACCCTTATCAATTAGAAAAATAATTTGGTTAATGTCTCGTTAAACCAAATGCTTAATATGATGCGCACGTCATGGGTGGGTGGGGAGGGGAGGCCGGCCCGAGCCTCCCCCCTCGAAATGTTTGAACTTACTAGACAGAATAGGGTCAAGATTTCCCTTACCTCACGGAAACCACTGCTTAATAACACCATTTTGTACTTTAAAGTCCTCATGATTCTGGGGGGAAGGTTGTATCCTGCAAACCACCGCTTTATTTGGGGGGGGGGGGAAATTGGTGTTACATATATTTCAAAATTCAGCACTGCCTAACATTTTTCATTTGTGTATTAAAAAGTCATGGTTACTGTAGTTCAGTGTCACATATAACGCAACCTAGTAAGAAGGCTTATAAAACCTAATTTTAAACATAATTAAATTGACTTTTGAGGTTTGGGCCCCTTCCAAAAAAAGTACTGTGTGCCACCCTGATGATGACTGCTACTGGTTATTTTGGAGTCGGTAAAGAATAGCACGTGCTCGTACTAGGTTATATATATATATATATATATATATATATATATATATATATATATATATATATATATATATATATATATACTATATATATAGTCTCGTAACTAGTAACACATACACCTCCGCCACAGCTGCCCCGGAGCGGCGCTGTTGTCACACCTAATCTAACAGACAGTGATTTTTGGTGAAAAGAATTCTGCATTAATTTGTTTATGTGCACATATGTTTCTCTGCTTCATGGTCAGTGATTGGAAGTTTTTAACTTTCGTTGTCTCGGGGTCCTACCCGCAAATCACGGACGTGTGGCGTCGCGGTAACATTGTTCTTGTTGGTGCAGTCAAATGAGCCACGCCTCTGCCCTATTATATTCTGCCAATAACCACGAAGCAGAGTTGCAGGTGTGAACGTAAGGCATTGAAACAAGTTGTCGCAGAATTCTATTCACCAAACATCAGTGGCTCTACCCACAAGCAGCGACGTCATTTCAGTTTTTCTTGGGGAAGGGGGGGCAAGATTTTTTTTCGGCGACAGTGACCTTGTTGTATGTTTTTTATTAATTAAGCATGTACAATGTATGAGCTTTAATTATAAAACTTCAGTTATGTGTGCTTATGTTTGCATTATTTAAATAACCAAATAGAAAAAAATATGTTTTATACATATATTCTAAATCTAGGGGGGGGGGCAATTCGCCCCCCTGCCTCCCCTAAATGACGCCCGTGGCCCACAAGACAGTGTGTACGCGTCGTAAAAGCAGCGAAGGAACGGTCGCAACGCGGCAGGGACGAAGGAAGCGCTGTCGCAAGTTTCGGCTTGTCGCTCCACGGAGGAACGTGCACGGCCGGCTGCAAGTGATGCAGTTGAGGTTATGTCACACGAGCAGAGCTGTAGTGGCAAACCACAGCCTCACGCGTGCACAAGTTCTTTCCTCAGCCACCTCGTGGGTAGCTTCCTTCGTCTGCGGCATACTGAAGAGCAGATTAAAATCCCTCTTCCGGGCTACATCACGTAAGAAAGAAAGTTCTCCTCAGGTCCGTACAGGCTGAAGTTGAAGGGAATGAGCAGGGCTGCACACGTTTGTGGAGGGGGGGGGGAGTTGCGCTAGATAGAATAGTCAAGTGGGGTCCCATTTACCTAACGCAAACTGATTAAAAAGCACTAAGACGCCCACCTGGTGGCCGTGTATTTGTGTGAGTGAAGCACGGTGCCAAGGGCGACGTTGGCCGGCTTATCTGATGCGGCATCACCTCTACAGTAAGACACTGAAACAACGTGCAGTGGTATCGTAGGACACTCGCCTCACTCACACTTTCAGTGGTGACCCCATCTTTTTATTGGTGGAAAGTTTTAAGTAAAGTGCAATACACCTCTCTATTGTAGTTTCACGCGAATCCCTTCAGTACTTGTTTATATATAATAGATTGAAAAGGCCGTTTTTGGCCATTTTGAGGAGTTCCTAAATGGTCTTTCTAAGTAACGTGATGTTTTGAAACTACTATTCCGATGTCGTTTGAAGTGTTTGTTCTTTTCGTAAATCCACACATTTGAAGCACGTTTAGTAGTTTCTTAGATAAAAGCGTTCTGCTAGCACGCTGCAACGCTGGTTACAAGACAGGCAGGCGGGCGCCTTAAGAATCAGTGGATTCTAGTTTTTTTTTTTATGTTTGGGGCACGAAAACGGGGCTAGTTGTAAGTCGAACATAACACGTCCCTTCAAACACCCCGTCGCCTCTATGAGCGAAGGACTAAACTAGCGCGCTGTGCTTTCGTAAAAGAAGTTTCTCAATAGGACTTCAAGCGACGACCCTATTACATTATTTGTGTAAAGTATGTTGTAAAATCCAATGCAGGTTTCTATGGTTTAGTTTCCCGACTATGGTTGATATTTTCTCAGCTACAGCAACGTGAAAAAAATCATTTTTAGCACTTTTGAGGAGCTTGAAAATTATGTTTCTAATTAGCGGACGACATTTTTAAAATGATAGGGACACAGTCTGAAGTGTGTCTTCTTTTCGTAGATAAACGCATTGGAAACATTTTTGATAGATATACAAGAAAAAAATTCCGTGCCACACTGCAGCACATCTCACGCTCCAGGCCCACTAATTCATAAAATCCAAAATTTTCCCAGGGAGGAAACCACATCACTCGCTTTACTGGGAACAGGGAAATTGGGGTTACTTTATAACATTCCCAAATTCGGGAACACTTAACATTTTCATTGGTGTAATAGAAAGTTATGGTTACTGTAGTTCAATGTCACATGTAACGTAACCTAGTAATAAAGCCTATATAAACAAATTCTAACTTTATGCTATTTACTCTCGAGGTTTGAGCCCCTCCAAAAAGTTTTCTGTGGGTGGCTCTGAGAGTCAAGGAAAGAAGATAGTTAAACTCCACGAATTCTCGAAGCGGAGAGCAGAGACCTATGGTAATAAACGACAAGTTAAAGAATATCATTGATGAAAATCAGAATGAAGTGGAGGGACTTAGCTTGCGCGCTTATGGGATGAGGTTTGTTGAGGATTCCCACATGCGAAAATCCGGGGACCGACCCCGCCGGGGATCGAATCAGGATCGCCAATGGTCTGACCATTCGGAGGGCTCATGGTGGTCGAGGGGTCAGACCTCTCACCTCCCACCAGGCGATCCGGATTTTCGCATGTGGTAATCGTGCCGGACGATGCCGTTGGTCGGCGGAATTTCTCGGGTATCTCCCATTTCCCCCGCCCTTTCATTCCGACGCCGCTCCATACTCACCTCGTGTCACCCCTCACCAGCTGAAGACATCGATGTTAAGCGCTGATCAAAAATCTCTCACTCACTGACCATTCGGCCACCGCGGCCTCAGTTTAAAATAGGACACCGAAATTATTTGAATGACGCTGTCGGCAACGCGTAACAGCGGCATCCGCTCGAAAGCGAGACGAAGTCACTCCAAATGGGGACAAATGAAGGTGGTCGTTGCGACTGTGGAGAGAAGCTGGGTGCAACACGGAGAGAGCTTCGCCGAGGAAAAACCCTCATCCGCCACATGTTACACATCCGGCACAGTTTGGCTGGGTACATACAGGCCCGGATTCGCCATGAGTAGAGATGATGGTATAACGCGAAATTGTTCGTGCCAACGTACCCTTGAAAACACTGTAGTTTCTTGTGGCTTGTATGACTGTCTGACACAACGTAGCTGTCTGCAGACCAATAATATGCGTCAAACATTACAATAGCGGGATTCTTATTGGCTCAGTCAAATAGGGTAACCGCTCTACGCACAAGAGAAAGCCAGTAATGTTTTCATAAGCTGATGTGCGTTGAAACCCAGCAAATAGTCAAGTTTTCCCGCGATAAACCGTCATCCCACCATGAGACTAAACCTATGTTAGGACCCAGAGCGCAGGTCCGGAAAGGGACGCAGATTGAGTCAAATAGATGTATGTCATATGAAATATAACATATTCAGACACTACAGTGCCATATCGTTAGTTTGTTCTTATGTATCTTCTAAATAATTTTTAACCTTAAGTACGAAGGTTATTTACTGATTTTTTAAAATTACAATGAGCTGCGAAAAACCACTTATAATCAGATTTGTAATAAGGAAACTTAATGTGATTTTTTCATTTAATGTATTAAGTCCTCCATTCCGATCCAGCCTCCCTACGCGCAGGACAGTAAACTAGTAACAATATCTCATGAATTATTGTTGATTAAATTCTCAAAACCACACATCTACTTGTAAATATCGAGCATAATCTTAAACATAATTTACATTGGTAATTAATTGAAGTTTTGTAATCGAATGGGGAAAGAGTGGTGTTGTAATCTTCATTTTGACCTCAGTCAGGAAAACAAGCACAATAGGACGAGCCTTATCGTTAAAAGACAGCCATGTGTCTGAACAAGAAGCCATTGGTTAAAACGTTACGTGAGTGCCACGTATGCTCGTGCAATGTTTGTGGTAAATGAAGTTACACTGCCTCACTTGATATGAGAAGTGACTCAGTTGTCACGTAAACTAGACAGCGAAATCAGTTAAATGGAGCTGTAAATAAACATGCTTATGTACAGTACATTCTGACACACAAAAATTGTGAATTAGTAAGAATGCGCATTTCTCCTTAACTTCGTATCTACCGAACATATAGCGACGTATGAGGAGGTAAACAATTTACACGGAGTTTAAATGGGGAATCAAGAAGAATGAAATTACTTTCCACGGTGTCAATCTTAAGTGGTGACTCTATTGTTTTATTTACGAAATCACTTTACTAAAGTCCAATGCACTACCCTTAAGTGGTTTCACATGTATTCGGCTAGTACATTTTCCGCTATAGCAGCCTGAAAACCCCGTTTTAACCGATTTTGACGTGCCCTAAAAGGAGATTTCTAATACGTGTGTTGTCTTGAAAGTACTTAAGGGCAGTCGTCTGAAGTGTGGGTTCTTTTCGTAGAGAAACGGCGTGAACACACGTGTATTAGTTTCGGTGTAAAACCTTTTTCTTCAAACACGCTGCAGTGTGATTTTATGGCAACGAGGCGGGCCCCTTAAGTCTACCGCAATTTTCATCACCATTATTTTATTTTTTGTTTGTACCATATATATATTTTATCTTATTTTAGACACAAAATGTGACTAAATTTGGCTTTTATGAAATTTTTTTATCTCTCGTAGTTTTCACGTAATGGCTTGTTAAAGTCATATTTTGCATATTTCCGTTTTAACGACTACACTAAATACCAACTCATACACCAAACTAAAAAAAAAAAAAAATCACAGTGGATAAAGACATTGCAGGATACAATGACATGCTCATAAAATTAAAGAATAAAAATTATTTGTATTTAAAAAAAATATGGAATATTTATGCTGTTTTTGCGAGTTTAATTTTTAAATCCTGAAAGGGAGCAGTTATATCAAAACCGTTACATATAAATGCTGGAAATTCTTTGTACTATATAGCCTAATTATTTCAAAACATAAGTTTCTGCAATTTTGGATAGTTATCGACATAATAAAATTTTCTTAAAGTCGATAATTAGCCAAAATTATAAAAACTTATGTTTTAAAAAAATAGTCTGCATAGTACAAACCATTTCCAGCATTTCTATACAACGGTTTTAATATATCTGCTCTTTTTCAGGATTTAAAAAATAACATTTACTGAAATAGCGTTAATAGGGACACGTGGTCTTAAGGTGTTAATGAAGTACGGGCCCATATCTCTTAGAGATGCTTCGAATATTAGGTGTTTCGAAACAACGCTCTATTCCTGGTAGTTTTTAGAAACAGCGACACACATTTTTCTCGCTGTTTGTTTATGCGAATCGCGCGACCGCGTTACATAATGAAGCGCTGACCGCGGAAAGAGAAAGGCGACATTATTCGTGTGTTGCTCGTCGTGACGTCGCTAGTTATTCAACGTGCTCTGACGATAGAGGAAGCCAGCAAGGTCAAAGACGTTTACCAACAGCGCAATAAACATTTTACCGGTTTCACATCGTCATGTGTATCGCCACCTTACCCGATGACACTCGATCTAGGCCGTGCCCCAGTTGACAGTCTCAGTTGAATAAACGTTTCGCAAGACGGGAATTAGATCCCTGAAATGTTGTATATGGTAGTTTCGTGTTATAATTTTAGTTTGTAGCGAAACAAACTAAATACTGAATACACGACAACGCTCCTATTAAACGATACTTAGAGACACTGGAAAATCGCGGGAATAGTTGACTGTCTGCTAGGCTCCAACGTGATGTATATAACACTGCATGTTTTGTATCGTCATTGGCTATGGTTTATTTGTAGCATTTTTTTCTCCCTACAACAGGCCCAGTTATAACTGCACGGCTTGGACACACAGTGTGTGTGATTTGTCCCAAAACTGTTCACACGTGTCACGGTTAATATAATACAGTTTATTGGAGACTATTTTCAAAATTTTCGCGATTATCCAGTGTCTCTAACGATACTGAATTACTTATTGGTGCACAGCCTTAAGTTTAGTTACCCATTATTCCAAGCAGCTTTTTTCTTTTATTCGTTTGCGGAAGGAAACTTGTTTGGCCCGTGGGTCGTGGGGGGGGGGGGAGTAGGTTGTCAGCGATAAGTAGTATGGGAGAATAAATAGTATATTTGTACATTCTCAGTTTTTTTGCAAACTATATAAATAATTTAACTTACTGAAGAAAAAATAAATTTTAAAGGCATATTTGAAATTGTTCGTGCATTTTGGGGGAGATAATGCAGATTTGCAGGTAACGGTAACGTTCTGCTGTAGGTTACTATGTTTTGAATAACTTAAGTTATTGCCAAGTTGCTCTATGTCGCACGAAGTTGTACTAGCTTTCACTAAGTTGCACTAGCTTGCATTAAGTTGCACTAGCTTGCACAAAGTATCACTAACTTGCACCAAGTGTCACTAGCTTGCATCCACACTAACCCAACCAAACGTAGCCTAACCTAACCCAACCTAACCCAAACTAAACAACATAGTTAACCCGAAACAACTTCACCTAACCTCTCTTGGACTATGTACTTTAGTAAAGTGATTTCGTAAATAAAACAGTAGGGTCACCACTTAAAGTCCCATAGGAAATTGGTTTTTTCGCGAAGACTGTACGCCTTAAGCGTAGAGGCGACGCACCATTGTATGGCCCATACGACGTCGCCCTTAGCACCATACCTCACTCACACAAACACATGTGCCACGAGGCGGGCCCCTTAACATACATACGAACACATGCACGTTCGTTAAGTATTAGAGATTGGATTCACAACATCATTTAATCCAGACTTTCG
Source organism: Medauroidea extradentata (assembly GCA_003012365.1). Classification (NCBI taxonomy): domain Eukaryota; kingdom Metazoa; phylum Arthropoda; class Insecta; order Phasmatodea; family Phasmatidae; genus Medauroidea; species Medauroidea extradentata. Next base: position 8,195 of record PNEQ01133721.1, read on the forward strand.
CGAAAATCGTTTATGTCATAACAAAATGTCGGCAATAGATTATTGTTCTTTATTTTTATTTTTCGAATAGAACCAAATTATTTATGACCACTATTGATAAATGACTTCTCAATTTTTCAATAAAATGTAATATTTAATTGCGTCTTACATTTGTACATGCTGAATTCGCAATCACCACATATCGTGCGTAGTTGATAAACTGTACGCACGCACGCTACGCGAGGATGTGAATGCTAGCATGCACATTCGGTGTTTCTACTTTTACACATACGTACGCACGTGGTGGTTGTGAACACAGCTTAATAAGACGCTACTGACTGCTGAACGCACAGGCTCGACAGATACTAATTATGAGTAGAGATGATGGTATATCGCGAAAATGTTTTGTGCCAACATACCCTTGAAAACTCTGTAGTCAATTGCAACATATATGATTGTGTGCTGTCTGCAGACCAATAACAGGTAAAATATTATATTAACTTATTGGCTCAGTCGAATAGGGCAACAGCTCCACGTGCATGCGAAAGCCAGTAATTTTATGGTAAGCTGCACGTGCGTTGAAACCCAGCAAACGGTCAAGTTTTCCCGCGATAAGCCATCATTAGTGATGATGGTTTATCGCGGGAAAACTTGATTGTTTGCTGGGTTTCAACATACGTTCAGCTTAACAAGACATTACTGGCTTTTGATTGTACGTGGAGCTGTTGCTCTATTTGACTGATACAATAAGAATCCTGCTGTTGTGATATTTTATGGCTGCTATTGGTCTGCAGACAGCTACGTTGTGTCAGACATATAACACCCAATCTTACAAGTTGCAAGAAACTTCAGTGTTTTCAAGGGTATGTTGGCACAAAACATTTTCGCGATATAACATCATCTATAGCCATCATCTATAATGATGATGTATTTGTGACGAAACAGCGTAGGGATTCTTCGATATGAAAATCAGTAAAACAATTAGACATGGCGTTAAACTAGCCCGCCGCCATGGATGCGATTGTGCAACTCATTTTAGATTTTAGATTGCCGAGTAACTATTGCATTTAGCATTTCCAGCCAAAGAGTTTACGAAAATTTCTGGTGGTTCTTGAAAAATTGAGCCTTAACACATACGACCTGATGCATGGCACCTGTTGCAGAACAAGCAACAGCATGATTTTCGGGCTTCTAATTTTATTTTTAACTTCTGTAACTCTGAGAATTCCCCTGGATTCGTACACCGTACAGTGCAAAGCGAGTGGCATGCGTTGGCCTTTACTTCATACAATCCAAAAATGAAATGTTAGGCTCATTGCTTGAAGTTTTATTGAATAATTAAGACTTAATTTAAAAATTTTAAAAACCCTTGACTCACAGAATACTAAATTTCAAATCAATCTGGCCTGTAGAACTGCTCAAATTCACAAAAAAATACTAGATAAGAGTTGGTTTTATTTAAACAGCTGAAAAGGTTTCCTTGAATCACAGCTAAGAACACTCGATCAAGTCAGCTTTCAAACAAAAGAAACCGCATCAAAATCGGTTCATTCGTTTAGGAGCTCAATGTCACAGACAGACACACAGATACACACACAAACACGTTAAACTTATAATACTCTTCTCTTTGCGTCGGAGGTGAAAAATATACAACGAAAACCTTGCACTCCAGTTTGACGCGCTGTGAATAGAGGCGATATTCTTCCCTTCGAGCGTGGTAATCTGGCTCTTATAGCTCCGCTGTTCCCAGCCTCAAAACGTGGGAATGTTAAACTGGTGAAGACTCTTTTCAAGCGGAGATAAAAAAAAAAGTGTTGATCTACGCTCAGGGTTCATTAAAAGCGATGCGTAGAGATAATGGTTTATCGGAGGAAAATTTGACTGTTTGCTAAGTTTTGACGTACATTCAGCTTACCAGAAGATTACTGGCTTTCGCATGTATGTGGAGCTGTTGCCTTAGTTGACTGAGCCAATAAGAATCGCGCTATTATAATATTTGATGCCTATTATTGGTCTGCAGACAGCTACGTGGTGTCAGACGAATAACACCCCATCATACGCGTCGCAAGAAACCATAGTGTTTTCAAGGGTATGTTGGCACAAAATATTTTCGTGATATACCGTCTTCTCTAGCGATGAGGCGTGCTGCTCCAAGTCTTATTATTTTGTAGTTAGTTCTCCACCAGTAAGAAAACCATTTCTCTGAAATAATTAATTTAGTAACTATTTAGGCCTATAGCTAATGCCTTTCGTCACCAGCCACTTTCTAATTCTAATTCGCATCGCAGAAGTGTTGTCTACTTTATGTGATGAGCAACGGCGGTTCCAGCCAGGGGCTTATCCAGAGGGGGAGATATCCCACCCCACCCTCCCCAACGCCGGAAGGAAAAGAAACGGCTTGAAGATAACATTAGCAGTGTAATATTCACAGGTTAGGCACAAAACCTGCTAAGATTACATAATTTTGCACATTTAAACATAAATTTTTCTTCTGGGGAGGGGGGAGAAATTCCTAAAAAGTAGTTATCCCCACACCCCGAGTCAAAGAAGGCTAGCCGGGAGGGGGAGGTGGGGGTGGAATCCGGATGTCAAATAAAAAAATATTTTAGAAATCACTGCAATAGTAAGGAACAAGCCTTACACTCAGTGTTTTGAGTGCCTGGTTGTTTATTGTTCGATGTGTCACATAATTATTTCGTGGTGTTTTATGACTTATTTCTTCATTCATTTTGTAAAAATTGTTTTTATGTTCTTAGTATTATTATTTTTATTTTGTATCAGTTGCAGCATTTGTGTGTGATCTCTGAAGGTCCAATGGTAGAGAAGACAAAAATGACTTTCCTGCGCCAAATGAAGACCATTTATTATTATTATTATTAATATTCGTAGTCTTAGATCATACCCAATTTTTTATCTCTTATCTATCAATATTCTTCTCTACTTCATTCATTTCTCTTCGGTTGTCGGTCTTTGTAAAGGAATCGCTCCGCGGTCGACTGTATTTGGTTTTTCACTGCTGTGTGCCAGCTTCATATTTGCAGAAATGTAGGAATCTCTTCCCCTGGGAGATGAAAAAATACGTGGATGTGAATACAGCACGTAATCTTTACCCTTCAGCGTTTATCCAGTGTTGCCAGACGAAGTTGAAATTCTGGTACCAGGCAGACTAAAAATCTGGTATTCTTCACGAAATTATGGTACACACACTGATAATATGTTGTTGTTTTTTTTTTTGCGGCTTATAATATTGCTCTTTTTTACTATGATATAAATCACAATGATTTACAGCATCTAATTACATTACCGCTGTTAATTTTCAGGAGTAAATTATTTCATTTGCAGTTTTGCATGTGATGAACGGTGGTGGCATAATCACAACAGATACAAATAAGGCGTTTATAATACAAACATTACTTGTATTCTAAGTCAACCCGTCAAAGTATATGACAGTTATTTCAAATATTTTCTTTGGTACAGTACATTTCATATATGTTTCTTTGTTACTCACATTCCAGGTATTTTTGCGTATCAGGATGAAAAGATTTGGTGCCTGGAAGCAAGTGACAACATCTGGTACAAATACCGGATTTCCGGTACGTCTGGAAACCACTGCATTCTTCTCGAGCCCCTGGATCCCATCACTTGCCGGCGTGTAAAAGCCAGAGAAGCGCAGTGTCATCGCACAAGTGTTTACCGTGCATAAACTACAGAGATATCGAGATGGCAACGAATGACGACCGTGAAACTTCGGTTTCGTCATTACTGCCCGTATGATGAGCATGAAACGAGGGTTTCGCTTAGACGAGCGCCGTAGTGCTGGGAACTTCCACGCGTATCACATTAACATTTCATTTGGCCTTCTTGCGTCACAACCAAGATCGACATTGATGTATAATTTCTTGGTATCGATTAATTGGTAATATGTATCGATCTGAATCTCACAAAAATTTCAGATCATTGTTGTTTAATATCAAACTTATTTTTCTGGCAGAGGGTAATATTTGTTTTCACGATTAGGAATTACATGTCGTGTTCTGTATAACGGTACAAGATTCCTCGACGGTTTGAACAAAAGCTTTCGGATGCAGATTTTCACACTCAAAAGCACACACGCATACACATACACATAGACCTACACAACATACACACACATAAAATTACACCCTCGTGTAAGTTATGTATGTGTGAAGTTTTCGCTGAGTTCCAGTGTTCTCGTCCGAATTTGTTCAACAACTTTTATATCCCTACCTCACTTCGTACAAACCGTAGTTTCCTCAATTAAGGAGAGTAAAACTAACGTCATTGACTATAGTGCCAGCCTTATTATATAACTAAAAATTAGGAATCACGTTATATTTGTTCTCATATTTTGCCTAATTAGTATGGCCGTTTGAAAAAATGGGTTTTCCCCATAAGGTGAAGGCCTTTCATACAGTTTTCTTGAGGTGCATGGTGCCTTAAAACGGCCATTTAGTACCCGTCTAAAATGTGCATGTTTCCGAGGGAAAAAAAAAACAGATTTCCCAGCACACTGCAATGCATCTGAAGAGCGTATCAGACGGGATCCTTAAAGTACACGACAATTTCACTGGATTCGTATCACGCAACCTACTTGTACTTTCTACTGTATGGAATGCAGATGTACTTTTGTAGTGTTATTACTTTGTTTTAGCACTACTCAATTAAAACTTTTTGTAGTATATGTATAACATACAGTAAATTGTAAACCGGCCTAGCGCTGAATTTTGTATTTGTATAAATAAATTAAGTATCTAACCTATATTTATTACCTCAGGATCAATGAAGGGGGGGGGGGGGTGTGATACTATGCACATATGTACCCTTAATGTATTTGTTTGGTAAGTAACTGCTAATCACAAACAAGTATCGAGTGCAACAGACGGCATAATGCCAAACGCGACATGTCTGGATCAATGGACACCTGTTTATATAGAATAATTATTTGGAAAGATTTGGTGAACAAGTCCACAGATTTAATCGAAATGTTATCAAAAATATTTTATTTGTAAGGAAAAATCGAGAGCCTTTACGGCCAAAAAAATAAGCATGTGTGTATACTATATGACGTTTAGCATATTATGTCGAAGGAAAGAGTTAACTTAAATATCTTTACACGCAAATAATTTCAGAAATATTAATATGCCACAGCCAGTCACATCACCAACGACAAAGACGTCATAGAAAACCAATATTACAACAGCCACATTCCTTTCGTGGAAAACAAATTTACTCAGTTTAACAGATGAAAAACATTTCATAAGAAAAAATGTGGCGCTATTTTACGGTTCTTTGATGTTTTTTCATGTGGCAAGGACACACTCAATATCCTGAATAAAAAAAAAACACCGTAAAGGCGATTGCTTGTTATGACGCTCTGTAGCTTCAGTGCAACTGGCCAAAATTGTGTTATCTCCCAAGATAATAACAGTCTTGGCTTTACGTCAAACTAGCTCTATATTTTTTACCCGTCTGACGTACTACAAAGATTACAAGCTAACTATGTTGCACCACAATGTTTACGAATGAGGAAGAAAAACCTTGGCATCGTTGATTTTCACTTGTTGATTGTTTTACACTTCGAATCGTCTCATACTTTTCACGTTCTTTCGTAAAAAAAATACGAATGAAAGAAGCATTCTTTTGCAGACATGAATAGGTGTCGAGTGACGAGATTTTGGTCAGCACTTAACACCGATGACTTTAGCACGAGGTGACGTGATGTGAGTACGGAGCTGCGCAAGAATGAAGGGAGAGGAACGCGGGAGATGTCCGAGAAAACCCGCCGACCTGCGCCTCGCGACGAACCCGGGACCAACCCCGCCGAAGATCGAGCTCGGGTCACCTTGGTGGGAGGCGGGTGTGCTCTATACTCCATCCACTCTAAGGTTTCAGCAAAAATAAAAATTGCTAACGAAGAAGATCAAAGCAATTGAATTATGTCTTCATTCCTAACATTGTGATTGTGCCGTTACAAACTTTACTTGTATTTTCCAATAATTTCTTCATTCCTAACATTGTGATTGTGCCGTTACAAACTTTACTTGTATTTTCCAATAATTAAAATGAAATTTATGCTGTGCAAAAATGTTATTATCATTCACTTGACTGAATTAGCTGCAACCTTAGAATGGATAGAGTATAGATACTGTGCCAACCGCGACCCCACATGTACAGATTGTTCGCGATAAAGAGAGTTCTCTTGAAGACCATCGTGCGTAGAACAATAATTAAAAGATAATATTTACCTGACCTCACAGGTAAACTCTTGAGTACAGTACATTCTGTGTACTTTGATAGTTATAAAGGATAGTTTGTATTAAAACGTGGCAGGAAAATGCAAATATTGTCTGGTAGGCTATATAGGCAGTTCGGAATAAAGTGAGCACTCGAAAAAGCCCTGCTAAAGATCTATTTCCAGCCAATTCGTATCTTTCCGCGTGTAGCAGCTAACGACAGGAAAAGTCTAAGATCCTGGGACACGTCACTTTATGTTTGCGCGTGTAAGATAAATTTTTCAGTCGATATTTACCTATATAGTTTGATAAAATAGAAGTTTATTAATTATATAAAATACAATTATATCGCTGTCGGTTGATTTTGTTTCAGTATTGTTGTATTTAAGTACGAATAAACACGGAACTATGTTGTGTTATTTCGTTGCCAACCATACAAGCAGTAAGGTGACTATCGGTAATGTTGAATTATATGTAGTAACAGCTAGTGATATTTTTCAAAGGTTAAATAGTTAGTGTTCACTTTATTCCGAACGGCATATAGGCCGTTCGGGATAAAGTGAGCACTAAAGATTTTATCCTTGAAAAACATCACTAGCTATTACTGCATATAATTCAACATCAACAATAGTTGTCATACTGCTTTTATTTTTTGGCAACGAACTAAGCGAATGTATTTCCATGTGTATTCATATTTAAATATATCACTACTGAAATAAAATCAATTGAAATCTACGTACATACGGAAACAATACACGCTTCAAACTGCGTCCCTATGATTTTAAAAATGCCGCCCGCTAATTAAAACATAATTAACCAAACGTTTTAAAAGTGATAAAAATTACTTTTTCACGCTGCTGAAGCTGAGAACATTCCGACCGTAATCGTAAAACAAAATCATAGAAACCTACATCGGACTTTACCTTATACTTTCCACGAATAAAATAACAGGATTATCGCTTAAGGTCCAATTAAGAAAAAAAAGACATGCGAAAATGCTGCTTGCTAATTCAGTACTTTACTCCTAGAGGCGATGAGTTGTTTGGCGGACGTGTTATTTTCGACTTATCGCCTTCCTATTTTCCTTGCCTCAAACGTAAAAAAAAAAAAAAAAACTAACATCTACTACTGTATATAAATCTTAAGGCCATACTCCCCTGTTTATGCTGTTTGCGAGACTCTTTTTTTATTTATTTTTTATTTAAACAACAGCAGGTATCACAAGTCTGTTTGGCAGTTTTGTTTCAAATAATTTTTGCCGAGCAAAATTAAATACCAGGCTGGTGGATCTCGACGTAGCTCACAGTATATCGGTAGTATGTTCAGAATCATGTGAACACAATTTGCTTACAATAACCTCTCAACACATTTACATACTTAGTACTCGTGTAAAGTAAAATTAAAAAATATATTAAAAACTTTGCTCCTTTTGAGGGTAGGGGAACGTGCCCCGATTGTCACACCCCCCCCCCTCCCGGGGATGCGCCCTAGGAATAATATCTGTGTGTTTCGGTGAAGTGGTATATCTCAAAAAATTATGTTTCGTGTAAATCTAAAAATTAAGTTTAAAGTTATACTGTGTATGATGGAATATACGAACATCCAAATTTAATTTTTTACCTTCATGTAACTATTTCAGTTATAGCTTTTTACCCAGACCTGAACATAATATGTAGGATGTGACCCCATACTTAACATAATTTTCTCGTTTCTCGAGTTATGCCCCTTTACCCGAACATCACAGATATTGTAATGAGAAACAGCGTATAAAACGCTTGGTGCGTAGTAGGCAGTTGTGACGCGCCGAGTGACGTGCGGACGAAACCCGCCCTCCCATCAGCAGGCGCTGCCAGACGCCAAGTCGACGCCATTTGCGTCATTAGCTCGTCACCATGGTCAATGTCACGCGCTTATGCCCAGGGCGTGGTCACGGCAGCCACCCTCTCCACACGAAACATCCCCAGGCGTCAAGCGAGCTGGAGCATCCGGGTGTACATGTGGGTTCCGGTCCCCGTCCGGTCAGCATGATTCCCGGAGTTTATTTATCCGTTACTTATTTTTATTTTTCGACTTTCGGAGGATTTGCGAAGTTGAGACTAAATTACTATTTCTTACACTTAACAAAACAGCAGTGGAACCTCAAAAATACATACCCGAAGGGGTCGACACATTTTTGCAGTTTGTAATATTGAGGTTTGTAGGCCTGTTAACATGTGTTTACGAAAACTTTGAAATTTCGGTTGATCTATCCTACCATCGTGAATTTTCATAAGCGCCTAAAGGAAGCAATGCTTAGCAGTGACTGTACACAACTCTAAGAGGTTAATAGAAGCAATCTGTGAAGCCAGTGATTTTTGATGAAAATAACTCTACACCACTTTGTTTGAATGCCTTACGCGCACATCTGCAGCTCTGCTTTGTAGTCGTTATCGACTATTTCTCAGCTTCTCGGGGTTCCCCCCGCAAATGACAGGCGTGTGGTGTCGCAAAATTTCAAAGTTTTTGGTGTTTGGAATATCAGCCCAGGTAAGTTAGCCCGTTTTCGAAATTCCAACTCATGGCCACTCGGTCAACTACTGAAATTAATATTATATTTAAATATAAACGTAATACTTGTAAATAATGCACTGTTGATGTAGCATTTAGTAAAATTCTTATAACGTGGACAATATGTAGTTTTTCCCCCTATTTTCGTAATTTTAAAACCTTGAATAACATTACAGGTGTTATCAAATCCTGGTAATCGACAAAACCTGGTCACGTGGCTGAGGTAACCTACCCTTCTCCAGCGAGTGAATGTTCATAAGCTCCTTTTGGAACTCTCCTATGTTTCGCCACTGGATGAGCTAGTGTAAGTATGAAATAGCATTTACCGTGCGCCAAGAAGGCTGACGCAGTGAAGTTTCAAAGTTCAGAACCCGTGAAATTATCCTGGGTTGTTAGAGATGTTGGTCTACGCAAAGTGCCAACATACCTTTGAAAACACTGTAGTTTCTTGCATCATATATGATTGGGTGATGTAAATCTGCCACAACGTAGCTGACTGCTGACCACTAACAGGCATCAAATATTACAATTGCGGGATTTTTATTGGCTCAGAGAAATTAGACAATAGTTCTACGTACAAGAGAACGCCAGCAATCTTCTGGTAGGCTGAACGTGTTGTTGCGTGCCATGTTCCTGGAGGCCAGTGGTCGACGGCTGTTTCGTAACACCTTGAGGGCTGGCCGATGATTCAAAGCCCGGGTGGCTCATAGTGGGAATCCCGCTGAACCTATGTCATAGATACCTGTCCCAACTGCGTCTTAACCCTTCGAGGGCGGCGGACGTGACTACTAGCACATCCGAAACATGATGAAATATCTATTTTTAGACCCCTGTAATGCGGGGAATAACCGACTGTCTGGGCTAGTATAAAAGCACAGAATCGGCACATTTGGGGGAGTTCGCTATTGGAAGTGCTAGAGGAAGGTGCTA
>PNEQ01133722.1:0-17915 GCA_003012365.1 Medauroidea extradentata
CGCCATTGTTAATTACATCCAACTTTCTTCCGGGGAAGCCAACATTGAGATGGCAAAACAAAAGATTTAAAAACAAAATATCTCTATGGTGACTCTTGGGTCGTATGCGAAGACCAACAACCTACGTTATTCCACTCTAACATCGCTTTCATGAAATTTGTTACATCCAACCTTCTTCCACGGAGGTATTCAATTGTTGTTAGTAAAGTATGTGTAGTTCCGTGGTTCTATCTACACAATTGAGTCAGGAATTTGCAAAAAGGTTCCAAGTCCAAGCGAGCAATTGTTGGGAAACAACAAAAAATACATCATTGTGGATCTGGAAATGAAACAGGTTATCAGTAATTGACAACTTGAAAGTACAGAGTGTGTGGAATAACACGAATGATAATTTACGTAAATACGCTTTCGTTTTTTAAATATGTTATAAATTAATCAAGTCAGTGGACTTAATGCCTACTGTAAATGACATAACAATGTTTCTAACAATAGCACATAAAACATAACATCTTGAGTAGATATTAGTGCAATGTTGGTATATTCTAGTGAAAAACTAATAATATGATACATGGAAACATATTTTACAAACACACAACCACCTGACACTTTATACCCATAAAGCAATGTTATAAATTACACTACAAGAGAAAGCATAATGTCCTTGGTGTAGATTATTGTAAACCTCTGTATATGCTAGTCATAAAATTTTTAACAACGTGGAATTAGATTATTCAAAGACAATAATGTAAAACATAAACAAAATAATGCACTGTTGGCACATTCATAGACTTGTCTAGTCTGTGGCAGACCAATGTAGTATATTGTCGTAGAATGTGACTGCTTCATCATGAACGGCAACATATCGTGAATGTCTTCAAGTTTTTATTTATTAATTGGTACAGTTCTATTTCTGTAAGCATTACAACGGGTCTCAATTGTCCTGGGAGCTGAAGATTAAAGGTATGGAGCTGTTCATGTACTTCAACAACTCCTTTCACATCAGATTTGTAAACGAACTGGTAGTAACAGCATTATTTAAAGTAGAAAATCACAATGCCCTTTTAATGTCCATACAATTTGTCATTAACATTGGAGACCAAGTCCAGGACTTGGTACCCTTTGCAAGTTTCACATATATTTACTAATCCGTTTAACGTATTTCTTGTATAGGACATGTTTTCTTTTGTTGCCGACTGCCAAGAGAATGCTTTGGAGAGTCAAAATCTCGTAAAATCTGAATTTTCTCAAAAAGTGGACTTGGTGCCTTTTGCAAATCCCTGATTCAATTATTTTGCGTGTTTCTCAAAACACGGGAAGTAAAAATACATCACATAAAAATGGGGATGTGTTCCTGACTACAAATCAAACCGAAAAGTTTATATGACCTTACACAGCAATTGGAAAATGTATAACAGTTAATCACGAATATGTTTTCCATTAGTTATGAAATAAATGGAATAATGCCTAGAGCCTAATTCCTTCCGTTTTACTTCTGCCTTCATGGCTGTGGCATTTTTTATTGTTTGTCTACTTATTCTATTGATAAGTGTTGTCTGTAATCATAGAAAAAGGAGTCTGCAGTGTGAACGATGAAGCTGCGTAGTGAGTACATCTAATATGTGTGGTTTAGAATTTCGAGGACAAATATTCAATAATACTTTTTGTCTAAGGATTATTCTGCGAGTAAAAAGACAAACAAACTACATGTATGATCAAGCGGGGGAGAATACCTTATAGGTTCTCTAACAGGAAGTCATAGTGTCCAAGAGCTTATACAAGAAACCGTAAACTCTTGAGAAAGGCAGTCTCATTTTAGAGGTGTGTTTTGGATGTTTACAAACAAAGAGAAGTATGTAACATTAATATTTATGAATTGATTCATCTTTATGTAGGTGACAATCTAGGTGAAAGCACACGACATAGTCAAGAAGAGGAATGTGTTAGTCATATGGTTGTTGAGTATTCTGCATAAAAACATCACTATTAACCTCAGCGTGCAAGGATAAAATGTGGCGAAACATGCTGCAGCAATGTGCTGTGTTCATTGGTTTCGTAGTATTTATTTATTTACTGATGAGGCTGGATTAACAAGACATGGTATCACCAATTATCATACCAGTTATTCCTTGGCTTAAGACAACCCGAGTTATGTGTGAAGACAACCATCCACATACAATACCTTTTACGAAAGTTTACGATCGAATCATTCATGATCATCATTTGGACCATGTTTCATTACTCCGCGTCTGACTGGACAATCACAATTTTAGTTTTTCATAAATGTGTTACATAATTTACTTCATGGTGTACCTCAGGATGTCATCAAATAATATGGTTTATGCACGATGGTACTTCCGCCCACTCGAATTTCACAGTGAGCCAGTATTAGAATGATCTATTCCCGGAAAATGGGTTGGCCAAACAGGATCTATAACTTGGTCTGCTCGACCACCCGATTTGAATCCGACGGATTTCTTCGTATGAAGATATTTAAGATCATTGTAGTATGCAACGCCTGCATCCTTACATTGACGTTCTAAGCGTATCCAGAATGGATTCATCCAATACTACGCTTTTGGTGTATTTTCGACAGAGGACGTTGAATCACTGAACACATCCTTAGAGTATACAGAGAAGCAGGAGAGGATTCATTGAGAACTTTTGTAAAGTTCATTACGTCACTTGTACCATTGCGAATGAAGTCATGTAGCACATAAATTCTAACACATTTTCATATGCATTTCAGTTTGGTTTTTATTTTATGAATTATACATCTGAATATAAATGTGCGAATAAAGGCAGGAGGCTTATCCTATATCTTCGTACCATCACATACGGAAAAAAATATCATATGCATGCAATAAAAAAAAAGAAAAAAGAAAAAAGAAATTACAGACTTCAAGCATTAACCATTCCTTTCCTAACTAATGATAAACAAGCATACATATTTACTGTTTACTAATTATCGGTATACATTTACCAATAACTATTTATCTCAGAAATATGTGGTTTTGGGACCCAAGTTTAAGAGAACTGTTGGTTTGTTTTGAAGTTAGGAACACATCCACAAAATGTTTGACATCAATATTGTTACATGCTGCGTGTCTATATGGACACACGCGCGCGCGTTTATGTATGTGCATATATATACTCTCTCTATTTCTCTCCCTCTTACTTAAACCTTGTGTTAATTCGTATTAAGGGTTGTAATGTAGAGCCGAATACAATTCATTACTGTGCGAAGTTGCAGTCCGCACTCTTTTATTAATAAAACAATTTAATATGTACCAGTATTGTACATCTTGATATCATTCTCCATTATAAACCGAAATTCACGAACACTCTTTAAAGTGACTTTCAAAATAATATTAAAAGCTCAATGGCTTACAAAAATCATGTTGCATTTGAATGATTCAAATGAGCGCAAACGTATTATGTACAACTTTCTACAAATCACTTGTAACAATATGTCTGTAACTTGATGTTTAAATCATTATCGATCGTCACTGTCAGGGATTTGTAAATAGTATTAAGTATGCCATAATATCATTAAATAATTATATAAATCCTGAAGATAAGTAATCATGAAGATAGTAAGTGAATTATCGAGAGGACTTGAGTTTAATAAGAACATTGCAGTTTTTTTTTACAATCCTTTATTAACACATAAAGACTTCATCCCATCTACTATCCGTGAAAGACATATAGTAAAATGTCTGTGTCGATTTGTGTAAAACTTTGTATTTGGAAACTTCATTGTTAAATCATTGTTAAATTTATTATTTCAATTTAGCCACAGATGTAATTTTACGAATTTTAAAATTTTATTAGTATAAAATGTTTTCATTAATATTACATTTTACAAAAGCACAGGCCCAAAGAAAAACAAGCATGCATGATCTATGCTTCAGACGCAGCAGATTTGATGGATTTAAACAGTCTACATATAATTGTGGCCTACGAGAGTTTTAGTGTTTGTAAAAAGCAAAAATATGGCATAGCTTATTCTCCACATACTATCATTACCTAAGGCAAGAAAGTCACTGCTTGTTAGGCCACTTGAGAACAGATTCACTACACAGCACGGTCTCCTTGTTACCACTTTGTATTAACGACTGCTGATGTGCATGTACTCAGTACACACTTGTACATATATCAACTCACCGCAAAGCGAAGGTTACCGACAGGAGGTTTGGCGTAAGGGATACCCAGGAACTTATAAAAAACGGTGCCATCTGCAGACTTCCCTTCTGCTCCTTGCAGAGTCCCCTGGGTCAACTTCACAGTCGGCGCTGCAGCTGAAGAATACACCTGCTGGTGAAGAAACACATGCCATTGACATATCTCGGCTAAATTCCCGTAACCAAAAGTTGAAAGCAAAACGCCATAGGAACTATCACTACAGAATCTTCATGCACAAGTTGTTACAAAAATGTACAATCGTTCGGTGAACTCTCATGTAAATTAATTTTCAGACTGCTTTCATTTTATGTCGCATCTTAAAATACTTATACTAGTTTTCTTTTGGTTGAACAACAAACCGTGTCCCTTGACCTGCTTCGATAAAAAGATTAGTCAAACATTTTTCAGAGATTTCACTTCGGGCAGATTAGCTGACTTATACTTATTTGCTTTGATTTATAACTGTTAAAAGTAAAGCCTGTTCGCAAACTGAGCCACAGATTTAATACACTATGTACATTTCTCGTGCAACTTTCCACTGACGAATATGTCGGTTTATGTTCTTCTGTAACACATCAAATGTTTTTAAAGTGAAACGGTAAGCTGCATTTCACAAGCGACTAAATTTGCTGGTACATTTTAAAACAAATTAGTAGTAAATAAAACTTTTATACAATATAAATTGTGTAATGTAACACATTGATTGAATTGATTTGATTTAAAGTTAATTTTCTTATTTTAGAGCATTTAAATAAAATCTTGTTTTTTAATTTATTTTACTGTTGATTAATTTTTTTATTTTTTAGTTATTTTTCAATGTTGTTCCCACTAGTACCGAAGAAATATCCGTCGACCCTCCCAGAACTTCTTTTATAAGGGTGAGAGCTAATATACAACTGAGTTCGCCCCGGTGCCCTGGTGTGGTACGTTCACATCATGTTTGATATACTCTGATGCCACTAGTCCTCGGCACGGCCTCACCTTGACTTGGGTGTTTAGAGGTATGCGCCACTTATTTCAGCTTGAAGCTTACTTGTGCCTAACGAATTACAGTTTTGGATTCATTTCGCCGCCGCTAGAATTTTCCCAGGGGTGTAGGTCGATATTAGATAAGACACAACCCCGCAAGTTTTACCTATCAGCCGGACAGTAGTGCACAGTCTTCTCGAAGAGATGAACGTGGACGTCTTTAATTCATATTACTCTCAGCAAACAATTTCATTTGATGCCAATATCATGGGAGTGGATAAAAAATAACAAGTCCGCCATATTGGGTGGTCAGCCATATTGCATTTAGAATGACGTCACTTAGCTGACCATGAATTGTCATCCAAAATAAACGTGCATGCAAAATTTCAGCTCAATCGGTTGAGGATGACTGCTTTAAAATTCAGTTGCAAGATTTAACCAGAACAAACATACAGGCATTGCAAGTCAAATAAAAGCTTGTAAAATATGTACAAAGTTTGTTATTAATTTAAACAAAATGATAAATGAAATGTTATTAATTTACGATGCTGTAGTTGGATGAAAGCTAACATAACCACTTTCATACAAGTAGGCCTACTACCGACACACAACCTTAAAATAAAATTTATTTTGCTAAGAATTTACAAGAGATAGGCATTTATAAAATCATCCGTACAACAAAATTGAAAGAAAATACTACCATAGCTTCAAAATAGCTCACTTTAGCCCAAATATAGTATAACAGCACTTTTATAAACGGCAATTCACAATTGGGCTAATGAACGTTCATATTAGTTGCAATGAAATATTATGATTTACTGTTAATGGTAAATAGCGCATTTATTGAATTAACATAGAAAATAGTAACAATAATCAGTACGTTACATTTTGTTGTAAGAGATATAGCTTAACTTTGAAACATATTTAATTTGTACGCTACGTTTGATGTCCACCACCAAGTATAGAAAAAATGTGAAAGAGTTTATAGGATAAGTTGAGAAGGAACATAAAAATTTTTTGGTTTGCTTTAAGTAATCAGTGGCACATTAGGATAAGATGTTAATTACAATGTGAATGTGAGTTAAGGACGTTGGACCCGTAAAAATTCAAAATTTTATGTTTGTGCCAAACACTGTTCAACTTTTACACATCAGTTAACATGTAATTTCCCCGAATAAGAAAAATTAGGGCCCATAATTTTAGCATAATCACCTACCAAAGTCACAAAATGGCAGTTGCGGTATAGCCAAAATAATAAAAAATAATTAACTTGCAGAAATAAGATCATTCACATCAATACTTTTTGATGTGAACTATTTCAAGACACTTTTGTAAACACAAAGCGATATAGTTTTGTATTTTTTTAAAAATGGATGAAAGTGAGTAAATTTTTGCATAACTTTCACTTTCGGCTACTACTGAAATATTCAAAACTAACTTTTGTCGAACATGTCATGAAATGCATTGATACACTAACTTTCAGTTCCCGTAATTTTTAATTCATTAGTTAATTACTTTTTTTTATTTTGGCTGCACCGTAATGGCCATTTCGTGACTTTGATGAGTGATTTTGCAAAAACTATGGGGCCTAATTATGTTTTTTTATTTGGGGAAATGACGTGTTAGCTGATGTGCAAAAGTTAAACGGTGTTTGGCACAAATATAAAAAAATGAAATTTTACGAGTCCAACGCCCTTAACTAAGCACGCAGGAATGCTTCAACATATAAACGAAACCAAAAAGTCTATACAATAAAAAAGTGTGTATAAAAATCTTGACATGTTTCTTAAGTTTTTAAGTGGCTTATTCGGAAAACATACATTAATTTCCTTTTGCAACTGTTGAATTTTAAAAACAGTAGAGGAGAATAAACTTTCAACCTTTATCACTCAGAAATTTATATTAGCAAGATGCTAACTGAATTTCTAAACCATTATGATTTCTCCGTGAAGACACATGCCTAAGTACTAGTCCTTGATTATGTATTTAAAGAAACGTAGTAAACTAAATTTTGAATGTAGCCATTCATTAACGGGATGTAGATAGTGTTTTCTACACTTTACCGTTGCGACTAAAACTACAATATAAACTAGAAAACCGGTGCCCAATTTGCGGAGTAGTGTTTCTTAACTTATAATAATATAATTTTTTGATAACTATCCTTCGCACACCCTAATATGTAGGATTGTCTTGATAGTAGTAATAATGATTAATAGTTTTGTGTTTGCGAACACTGCCCAGTTTTGATATTTGAATTTGCGGAGTAGTGAGATAGCTCTAGATGATCAGGAAACGATATTTGTATCCCAGTAGCTATTAGTTTTCTGTCAGATGCCTTGTTATTTGGTAATATATCAGTCACGCAAACGTTTGAGGATGTAACCCGGTTACAAATCGATCCGTCCGTGAACTATTCTTAGCGATATGTCTGTTACGTTACCAAATTACAAGGCTCACCCAGTTTGATAAATAAACAATACACGTATTATGAGTAATAACTCAGTCGAAACACATAACTTTCCTTCACTTGTAGGAAATAACCTAGTTAACTTGTTATATTAACGTAAGTTAACAGCGAGAATTTTCAAAGATTTAATTAGAATTAACAATTTAAATTAATGGGATTTTACTGCTTACCTTGCAATTCGTTAGCAAATAATTTAGAAATATTGTGATTTGTATAAACTTTAATTATTACTAGGAACAATTATGTCACTTTAACATGCACCATAGTACAACACGATAACATTTTATCACACAATAGCAGAGTGTTGATACCAGCCTGTTTTTCAAAACCAGGGTAAAGAAAATACGTGGAAAATTGTGGATGGCTGTTTTCTGTAAAGAAGTTATGCGAGAATAGAAATGTCAAAGACTTGAAAACTATAGAAAAGTGAGGCAGTTAGTTACCTCAACATCTTCAGACAAGGAAGTTCCAATTACAGCGAAGCTTACGATGAATATCGCCCAAGAAGCCATCTTGCTGGCTGTGATTGTCTGGCAGTGATAAGTGTAACGCTTTATACGCGTGGGAACGACATTTAGCAGAAAGGTCACATAGATAAAACTCCTGATAAGTCAACTGTCAAAGTACTGTTCAATATGACAGATATCAACAATTACAACTTTACATTACGAGGGGTACAGAAAATTGTGTTTCACTGTAGTGTGTTGTTTAGACAGATCATAAATATACAACGAACAATGAAACGTGATAGTACAATGTACACCTTAGATGCTAGTGACGTCTTCATAAAGTTCCTAGCCATTACAACAATATCGGTCCAAACATTAATACTTGAAACTTAATCGTCTACTGACACATGCACAGGTCAAACTGTAATACGCTATACAGCCAATTTTGATCATTCATGCAACGTGAATTTTTAAACAGTCAACGGTGTTTCTTTACTGAGGACAATGTGTACTTTTTCCAGTAATATCATAAAAGTGTTTATGTGGTACGTTTGATTTGTAGAATTATGTAAAAATGAAAATTAATTGGAGGTATAGTGACCAAAAACTTGACCCCTGTAAACAAGTCGGAAAAGGACGACAAGAAATATTTCAGGATCTAATTTTTAAGTAATAAGTTCAGTAAAGTAGTAATTTTAAAAAGTATTTGCAAATAATAGCAATCTTTACTTAGCACATAGCTCTTGTACACCGTATTTTTCTGTTTGCGAGAAGTACCGAAGAAACTAAAGATTATTTAAGTCGGGCTGGAGAATAACATCCTAAACACACCTATATAAACTATAAACCTATGTTTGATCATGAATGCATGCAAATTAACCTACTTCAGCAGTTCTCGCCTGAATCAGAGCCAAATAGACAGACGTTGTGCAAAGCAAGGCTGTTCTAATAAAGTATAACACCTGCAGCTTTGAAGAATATTTGACAAGGAAGGGACTGTGCAAATGTGATATTACAAACGCGGGAAACAAAACGTATGATGACACTTCATTGAGAAAGTAGTGATTTTCGAGAAGTTTAAACAACCTTTAATCCTATCATACATTTCAAATAACTAAAAGTTCATTCCCCGTGCACTTTAAATCGAAGTCAATGGATGTTCATTGAAAAAAAAATAGTTTTACTGATGCAAGGGTTTCTACAAGTTAACTCAGGTAATATTCACAGACTACCAGTGGTACCTAATTATTTAGGGTACCGCCTATCTAGAACGTTTTCGTCCGTTAGAGGCTCAAAAGTAACGGATATATTAGGGCAACCTTGAAGCGCGCATCACATTCCACATCGCCGCAAAGAGTTAAGCACTGTACTAGCGTGCAAAATTACCGCCATTACATTTTCCTGTGGGTTATTTTTTTCAAGCGGCGAACATTAACTTTGTTTTAAAAAAAATGTAGCAAGTATCAATGCACGATTACATCTGCGTTCCACACACATCCGTTTAGTAAATTTTGAAGTATAGCCATTTTCAGCTTAGTTAGAGGGCTTAGAAACTGTTTTTTTTTCTGAACATGGGGCCTTAACAGTTACATTCTGTTCTTATCTGAATGTGAATTTTCTTTACGTGCTTATGTGGAATAGTTTCCCAGCGCGTTTTAACGAATTTAAGTCCGTTTTAGGTGGCAGTCTTAATTTCTGGATACTGCTCTGTCGTAAATCAGCGTGAAACCACTTGTGTAAATTTACTATTCACTAAAAAAAGATAGAGTGTACTACTCCTAATAGCAATTTGAATCCATTACCTCTTGAGTGGAAATCGCAGCCCTTAACAATAAATAACGAGGTACTGTTTATGTAACAGATGAAAAGTAAACATGGTGAGTGGCATTGCAATACAAAACTTATTTCCAATTTTCTATTCAATAGGGTATTGTAAGCAGGGTGTGTTCACGTAATAGGGATAAACGGAATCCTATTTTTAAGTCTCCAGTACCACCACAAAGATACAACTAAAAAAATACTGCTACCTATTTAAATAATAGTAGTTAGTCTCAATTTAAATCAGAACAAAAGAAAAAATAGTCAGATATGCAACATGTGAGTATGTAACCCTAAAAGTCAAAAGCTGAAAATGGCAGAAACAGAGCTGTATGGTTCGTAAAAAGCATGACTACACTTAAAAAATATTAAGTTATTTTTATATTAATACGTTGGCATTCTTACAGACAGAAATAAACCGTTTTGGGTAATTTAATACCCTTACTTACTTATATAAGTCTGTAAGTCATTACGAAATTTCTTTGCTAATATTATAGACTCTATTACATAAAATTTAAAATACAACTTAAATTTCAATACTATCACTAAACACGTATACAGAGGAATGCCTATATCTCCTAACATTCTTCGCGAGGAAATTATTAAACATTTAGCTTATTTTAAATTGTATACTCACCATAAAAGCATGACATCATTTTTTTTTATAAAACGTGAGTATCCCAAAAAAGGACGAGGTACGTTTTGCGAGAAAGGAACTTGTATGTGTGAGGATAAACGTATCGTATGCAAAAAAATTCCTACCTACCTTACGAAGTGAAATTTTTTCAGCAAGTTATATTTTAATGTAATGTACACGGGTTAAGTAACTCGTATATTTACAATACAAGGAGTGAGAATCATGCCTTCCTCGCGTGAATTGGAAATACTGCCGTACACATGTGTTGTAAAATCATTTTTTTACGTTCCTATTGTGAATATATACGAACATCACTTTTCAGTTAAATTCAGTGGTGGAAAACTGAACTTAAACAATCACGATAGCTAATTTTTATAAAGACAAAGACTTGGTGAAAGAGAGAAATATTTATTCACTTTCCCACTTTCCTTGGGAAGAAATTGAGACACATGCATGGTAATGAAACCTAAAATTTTCATTTTTATCGGCTGTCTCTCAGTTATGTTATGCATGTGTTCTTTTTCACATGTCATAACATTGCTAGGAGTGTTATCTATTCTTGATCCTACCAGCACGACTTTACCAACCCCTGGTCATTATACGTATTGTTATCGCAGCGCGAATAATAGCGATAAGCTAACAGAACAGTCTCTTAGATATAATTCATGAGTTCTCACGTAGATATAGGAATGAAGAGCAAATAGCCTGGATTTACTGGGAAGAAGTCAATAAAATTAGACCTACTCTACTGAAATATGAGGCTCACACAATCGATTTATAAAAAAATTTTCACGTTGCACCTATTACCTCGACGTGGAAAGTTTGGCAATCTAAATTGATTTGCCTTTAGAAAACCAACTTCACATCATGAAAAACGATACTGTTCTATAGGCCTACTCAATTGCACGTGGTTAAATACATAAATACATATAATCATTATATATTATTAAAAAACTCTGACTGACTGACATATCAAGTCACAAACCAAATCACTGTAACTAACGAGACGTTTTGAGGGTGGATTCCCCTCAGTGCGTAGGCGAAACTGAGACAGGATTTTTGAGAAAGGATTTTTGAGAGTCGATCACTAAGGGGTGCAATGGGGTAAAATATGTTTCCCATAAATCGTCTAAATTGCTTAAACTAATGGACTATCGTTGTGGTGTTTTACTTCGTTTGCACGTTCCATACTACGCAAATTCAGGATTTTTTCGTAATTCAAATTTTAATGGGGAGACAAGATGTAGAATGTAGGATTTGTAAAACTTGGCGAACATTGTCATGAACTTGTGGATTTTTTTTTCAATAGTGCAATTTTCTTGTCCACAGAGTGCAACAGCTTCTCGGTACTATGTACTTACTTTTATACTGCCCGTGTTCCAATTATTAGGTGGTAATTCATTGGCAACGATATTACTGCAATGCGTTTAATAGGTCGGCTACACGCCTTGCAAGTAAATTGTAATGCATGCATATGGTTATGACTTTACAAAAAAAGTAAATAAATCTTACATATGATTTTTCTCTTAAACGGTTAACGCTAACAATTTTAAACAAGACGACCTTGTTATTAATCTTCCGCGTCTGTTTAATATTCTGCGGCAGATCATAAATTACAATGAAGCGTTCCGAAGTTAGAAGCAGAAGAAAAGTGCCATGCCCCATTTGAACAAACTTGGGCCATTGAAATTACCGAAATAAATTACTGAGAATGAAGTAAAGTCATTTGTAAGGCACTGTATAAAATTTCGTTATTAAATAATAAATAGTTCGTGAAATAATTATTGAAATGTAATTTGAAAGTCAATTTTCAGGGTAGCAATACCCCACAATTTTCACTGTAGGGACAAATGTAAAATACATTCTCGACATGGTATTTTATGATATATCAACACAGGAACTAAACACACTCTGTCCTGACTCATCCTTTACACACACACCAACACACACACACCGACACACACACCAACACACACACACACCAACACACACGCACACACACACACACATATATATATATATATATATATATATATATATATATATATATATATATATATATATATATATATATATATATATACACACACACACATACACACACATCATATGTATATACACACAGGGTGAGTCGGGAAGAAAGGTACATGCTTTAAGGGGTGCTAGTACTGGTGATTCTGAACATAATGTTTCTAATAGACATATGCCCTTTTCTTAACCGTTTCAGAGAAACCGAGTGAAGACAACACGGAACGGGAAGTGCAGGTGACGGTAAATCACGCTACTGTTATCTTATGTTGTGTGTAAATTTGTACATTTCCACATGGTGGCGCTCTAAGCATGGTGCAGTTGTTTACCTCAGCCTCAGTCCTACAGTGCTTGCCCTAGTATTGGGAACTACAGTGTTGTTACGTGTACAGTGAATACAGTTCAGTGTAGTCAAAAATGCCACAGGTCTTCACACATGCAGAGTATGCTGACATGATGTTTGTCTACGGTTTCTCCGATAGGAATTCCAGAGCCGCTATTCGTGTGTACGAACGATGGTTTCCTAACCGCAGAGTTCCAGATAGCAGGGTGTTTAGCAGGGTGTTTGCAGGATTGCGTGACCTTGGTACGCTTCACAGCGTAAATGTTGTATCCGAACGTCCCGTACAACAAGCTCTTAATGAAGTTGAAAACATTCTTCAGGTACTAGAACGCAGCCCAACAAATAGCTCGAGACGAATTGCTGCTCAGCTTCATATTCCACAAACAAGAGTGTTATGCACAGTACACGAGCAGGGTTTGTATCCATGCCATCGGCAGAGTGTACAACATCTGCATGGAGGAGATGATGTCCACCAGCAAGAATTCTGTCAGTGGATCATTGCGAATTATATACTAATTCCACGTATTCTGTTCACAGATGAGCCAACATTTACCCGCAACGTAATCAACAACACACGCAACTCTCACATATGGGCTGATGAAATTCTACACCCTTCAGTAGAAAGAAATTTTCAAACACGTTTCTCAGTTAGCGTGTGGTGTAGCATTATTGGCGACCAACTCATCGATCCAGTAGTTTTAGATAATCATCTTAGTTGTGTACGGTATCTTGATTTTCTTCAAAACGTGTTGCCAGAATACTTGTAGGATACCCCTTTAGCAGCAAGTACTCGTATGTACTTTCAGCAAGACAGAGCTCCTGCACATTCTGTACGGCTAGTGACACAGTACCTCAACGAACCGTATCCTGGGCGTTGGATCGGTCGCCATGGAGTTATTGCTTGGCCACCGAGGTCACCTGATCTTACCCAATTGGATTACTGTGTGTGGGGTTGGCTTAAAAGCGAAGTCTACACGCGCAGGATGGAGACAAGAGAGGAACTTCTCGCTCGTATTTACCATGATTGTGCTCAAGTAAAGCAATGTACTAATGAGCTCAGATCAGCAACACAGCAGCTGTCTATCAGAGCAGAAAAATGCATTGAAGTTGGTGGTGAAGTTTTTGAACATGTTTTGTGAGGAAATGTACTCAATTAAACATAACATACGATAACAGTATCGTGATTTACCGTCATCTGCACATTTCCCGTTCCTTGTTGCTTTCATTCGGTTTCTCTGAAACGGTTAAGAAATGGGCATATGTTTATTAGAATCTTTTTGTTTAGAATCACCAGTACTATCCTCAAAGTATGTACCATTCCTCCCGACTCATCCTGTATAGAGAGAGAGCGAGAGAGAGAGAGAAAGAAAGAGGAAGATAAACGGCGTTTCACCCTTGCTACGTTTATTGGAACATTTTTGCTAAAATAAATTTCACTGTTTGTGCCACATGTAAATATTTACACCACAGTTGCTTTCTTTTTGCAATGTGGAATACGCATATGTTTGACAGATGGTTTTGGATTACCCAGATGTAGATATGGAACCTTACCTTGTATGATGCACAGGGATATTAGCGTGATGCATCGACTAACATTACCAGCATACTGGTAACAGTTACCTAATTAATTTAAGGCTCGGTTTCAGTCGCCATATTGAATTTTATTATTTTTCGCCTTTTTGAAATTCTGAGCAGAAAAATGTTAAATCTGCAATTATACCTCAAATTTTATTTACTTTACACTACAGTACATACATGGTGAGTGAGAGATTTTGGTTAGCGATTAACATCGAGGTCTTTAGCGCTGGTAGGGTTGACATGATGTGAGTATGGAGCAGTACCGGTATGAAAGGGCGGGGGAAACGAGAGATCCCCGAGAAAACCCACCGACCAACGGCATCATCCGGCATGATTCCCACATTCGAAAATCCAGGGAACCCGCCGGGAATCGAACCCGGATCGCCTTGGTGGGAGACGAATTGCCACCGCGGCCCCTACAGACATAGAGATTGAGTTGGTAATGAGTCATTTGGTCGCAATTTGTCAGGCAAATGGATATTTAAAAAAAATACCCACCTGATAGAGGCATAATTATATGAGGGGTTAAAATGAAAGTGAAGTAAGTCACTAGTTTGAATACGTTGTGATTATTGTATATTGGCTTTATTTGCATGCCCCATGTTTAAGTATGAAGTGAATTAAGTCAGGGCTGCGTTAACGCATTGGAAAATAGTTTTATGAGTTCCTACAAAAACGCTTTATTCTGAAAAACTAAGACTTTTTTCACTTTCATTCTAACCCCTCATATGTAACTAGCTCAATCGCCATATTTGTACTGTAGTGTAAGTGTAATATAATTTGCATTATAGTAGCAAGTTTTACCTTTTTTCTTTCAGAATTTCAAAAAAGCAAAGTGCAAGCAATAACATAAATGTAAAAATGCCTAGAAATTTGAGACTGCTGTTGTATGAACTCTAAATTGTCCACAAGAACTTAAATTTTAAAGCATATTATGGTGAAAGAATTTACGTGCCAACAAAGCTTCTGTTTCTGCTCATTTCTGCTTCCACCGAATACAGTATAAACAATGTTGTAATAATTGCATTATACATAACATTTATAGTATACTGACAAGGCAAATCAATTACTAGGCACAAAATTACAAATAACTTACAAATATCTAAAATAACTAAAAATCCTGGTTTTAAATATGTAAGGAAACAATCTCAAAATAAGTACAGACATTCAATCTGTTCTTAAAAATTCAAAGAAGGGACTTTCAAAACTAAATTACTATAAATTTTGCATACATAAATAGCCCATGTGTTGTTATTTTATACGCAAATAACTATCTGCATAACACAAGTAGAAATATACATACAGAGCTTGATTTTTAACACTAAAAGAAAAAAACAAATCCAAGCAATACATACCAAATGAATTAATTTCTTTTAAAAAAATTGTACCTGTGGAATGATATTGGTGTCCATTTAACTGCTTTTTTTCATTACAGCCGTAGGCAACACATTTCTGGACGATTTTTACAACATGCTGCAGCGTGTTGTATGATGCCATTTGAATTTAATTCAAATAGCTTCCGTGCGAAAACAGGCCACAATTAGCTTTTTAGGGAGCGATGTTGTTTTTGCCTCGATGTTTTTGCGGCATACTGGGTCTACCTATATATATATGTTTATGGGTAGTACGATCCTACATTGCAATGTTAAAACAACACTTCATTGCTAGTGGCTCTTTCAGTCATAACGGGGTCAACTCAATAGCATAGTTAGACAGGTTATTGTCCAGATCTGTCATTCTAAGACCGTGGTTTTGATTAATTTGCTCTGAAATGTTCACAAAATAGACACAAAAGTTAACGACATCAGTCCTGACGTGTCTGCCTGTTCGGGTCGTCACATTCTATGACGTCCCAGCCCCCCTTGCCGCATACCACACATCGCGCGCGGCTATCAAGCGAACGCCTCTTATATAATTGGTACAATATCGAAACATTGCATGAAGTTAGTATACCTTAAAATATTGATGTAGAAAACTAAGTTCTTTCGTACAATTTGAAACTAGTAGATATTTTATATTTTTTCTACCTTTGTATAACTAATTATACTTCTTCACATAGCGGTCCCCCGACGTGACGATGCTTATATTAAGGGCTGATTTCACCAAACAAATGTTAACCGAGGTGTAACTAAACTAGGTGTAAAGTTAAACAAAAAATTTTAAACTCAGGTTAAACATTTGTGTTTCACCACGACATTTTTACAGTTAACTAATCTCGTGTAGTTACTCCGACTTTAACCCCATAAACTTAGTTTTATCGTATTTACAAGGCGGTGACATTGCTGTTTTGTCTTGTGCTTATCTATGACTCTCGCCTTCGTTGCTTAGCAACTATACTACAACTCTGACGAAATGTTTACTGTATACAATATATTGATAAAACGTGCTTTGAAATTATTTACTGAAAACGTATAATAAATTTTTTTTATCGATGATAGTATCGTGACTTAAGAAAGACAGGTAGATTGTTTCACTTTACCAGAACAAATTTTCGTGTGTTTATGTCTCTCGTGACTGTGATCGGGTTGTGCAGAAAGATTGGTTGTTTGCATGTAAGAAGATTTTTACTTGTTTGAGGGACATTCGATGTGTTTCCATAACATGTAACTATACGAAGAAATGTTTACAAAGTTTATAAGATTCCAAATCGTTTAATCGACTGTATGTTTTTGGCTCGTTCGTGCTCGTACAGTATGTTTAAATTGGAACAAGGTAAGTTTTAAGGGATAAGGAAACAATAATGTAAAGATTCAGAGGGTGTTGGAGGAGAACGTAGAGGGATAGAGTTTGAAATGGACTGGAGGATTGGTGCTGTACGGATGGGGAGGAGTCTGCCCGCCATCGGGCACTAGCCCAACTGTGAGTGTATAAAACGTATTATATTATTAACTATTTCTGGTTAACTAGTGCAACTGTTTATTTTATTGTACCAATTTTTGTGTTCCTTCAATTATTTCTTTTTCGTGGTATTATGTGTATTGGCAGATAGACATCAAATGTAAAGGCATTTGCTATTGAGATTTGTTATTCCAAAAATTGTGTGTAATAAATTTTTATTGCATTTTATTTATTTTTTTTTTTTTTAATTTCTGTGATTTTTCACTATTTTCCTATCAAAGGTTTTCCCCCAATTTTTCTGTAAGATTTTGTCCTCTAGACTTTAGAACCATATTAGATACTAAGTACTTTTATATAAACATGTTTTCATAATGCTTATGTAATTTTACAAGAAACTGAAAGTAGTAGGTGTAACGTGCGCTTGCTACCAGACATTTGTGTCATATAATTTAATTTATTTATATTTTTTTCATATATGCTTTTATTCACATATTTTTTTTTGTCAATACTTCGTTATGTTTTAAATCTAAAGCCACTATAATTTGAATTTTGTTTGATCATGAATATTAATTTTATTTTAAATGTATAAGTTATATTTTTCGTATT
>PNEQ01133723.1:0-13480 GCA_003012365.1 Medauroidea extradentata
CTGAAACAAATGAAAAATAATATAAATGTAAATTTTGAAACGAACAAACAAACAAAACAAAAACAAACAAAACAAAAACGAACAATAAAGACAAACTTTTCTTTAATTTTCAGGCAATATTGTCTTTGATAACAAATCTCAATTTAAAAAAGAGTTTATTAATTTACATGGAAACTATAAGATTTTCTGGAAATTGTGCTAGATAACAAAATTTCTATTTTTTACCAGCTTTCATTTAAAAAAAAAGTTTTTCAAAATCGGTAAAAAAATAACGAAGTTATAGAGCTTTTCTTATTTTACGCCGCCATCTTGGAAAATGGCGTCCAGCACGGAATGTCAGTGTGTCTCCCGATCTTATATCATTCTTCCGGCTCTTAAGAACATGTCTACCAAGCGGCACCTTCTTATCACGATTTGCAGTTTATTTTGGCGAACCACTTCAACTAATTCCTAATTTGTGTTGCTTTACCACGATGATCCATACCTTATAATTAAAGCCACGATTTTATGGCCAAAAGATTTTTGCAACATTTGGCTTCAATGCTTCATGTGCACATATGCAGCTCCGCTACATCGTCTGTGATTGGATGATTTTACTCTCACTCGCCTTGACAAATTACAGACGTACAGATTCACTATAATCTTATTCTGATTGGTGCAGTCAAATGCGCAACGTGTATGAACAAAGACACGCTGCCATTAATCATGAAGCAGAGCTGCCGATATGCACGAAAGACACTGAAACAAAGTGGGGCAAAAATCTTTTCGCGACAAAATCGTGGCCCTACTTATAATGAATGTTTAACGCACCAAAATACGATAAGACGTTTCATGGAAATTATTTTAAAATGTTTCCGTGTAGTAATATTTTGCAATTTATTAAAAATGCACAGAAAAGTTAGCACATTAAACACTGCTTGAAGATTTCTTCTTGAGCTAAGATATACAATGCTATGAAACTGACATTGTAGAGTACTTAATGTTGTATATTATCTGTTACGAACCTATAAAAATTATTTTCCAGTTACTGTTGTGATTATATCACGAGTTCTTTGAAGTGAAGTCTTACAACCTTGATAAACCCTTAATTTTTTTTCTGTCCGTTTACATTGAGTTGTTTTGCTCGTTGGAGGCACAGAAGCGAATGAGCGGTAAGAGCTACTATGACACGCTCGCCTAGTGGTACATCGCTGTCATTGGGCAATGCAGTAAACTGGCGCGCAGTGTTTCAGTCGTACCATTGGAACTAAGTGCGGGCGGCGATCATAGTATTTTACTGTAGCAAAGTTCGTTGCAGACCCGTAAATTAGTTTCTTATCAATCTGAGCAGTATACATTGTGACATACATAGATGTGCAAATATGTTTTTTTTTTTTTTTTTCGAAACGCTCGGAAATAGTATTTACAATGCGTGTGATGTTCTAAAATTACTTTATAATGTGTTTATCTTTTCGTAGACCTACATTGGACAGAATTATGTAAATAAGAGCCAACCCACAAACTAATTTATTTGGGATGATCATACAACCAAATAGAAGGATAAGTTCCAAAATATGTCTTAGAAAAATAACAAGCGTTATATCATAAGTGAAGAAATATAAGAATCAAGAAAGTACACTCTATACAAGGTTTAGAAACGCACAGTGGACTTTGACCTTGAATATCTCAGTTCCAAATAAACTGTGGGTTGGTTAATATTTGTGTATCTTCGTCCCATAGTGAACTCACATTACAGTTTTACGAACAAACGCATATTACAGTTCTGTTCAACAGTCAGGAAGACGGGCCAGGCTTTGGTTCAGGGTTGTGGGGGGAGGAGGGGAGGGCAGAAGACCGTAAAGGCGAGCAGTCTCCTTAGTTCGGTTGGTCACCTGTGGTGGGCGGTGAGGGAACCTGTTTCGCGAGTTGACGTTTCTGAACGGAGAGAGGGTAAACTATGACCTCCCCCTCCTCCGTGTAACCAAACGTAACCCGACTACTTGTGGAGAGATACCGGGGCGAGTGGACGGGATGCTGCGTCTCTCTCTCTCTCTCTCTCTCTCTCTCTCTCTACGTGGGGGCGGTGGTCCAGACACTGGGGCAGACTCCAGGCACAAGAACGCCGGAAGAGGGAGGGAAAGAAGGGGGGAGGGCTCTTCTACTTGACACCGAGAGCCTCAAGGTCACGACGCTGTGGAAGAACAGGTTCCGGATCTCCCCTTGCGCGACCGTCTCGCTCCCCGGAGATCGCTCTCTCGCTCGCTGTCTCTCTCACACAGTCGCGTGGAACATGTTAAATGACGCGGCAGGACGGACAGAGAGCTAATCAACTCCTTGGCTGGTTTTGTTTCCACGCTGGCCGGCACTCGAAGCACCGTGATACAAGGGTGGATCCAGGTCTAGATTTTTTTGAGAGGGGGGTCCGGGGGTCCGGTGGTTCTTCCCCGGAAAAATTAAGTATTTAAGGTGCAGAACGGTGCTATTTAAGGGCTTGTTCCTTAGTTTTGCAGTGATTTCGAAAATATATTTTTTTATTGCTACCTAATACGCATACCAAAATTTTGATTCACAATGTTGACACTAATATGTCATAATGCGTAGCAGAATTTTTTTTTTAAATATACTGAAAGGTTTTTTAGATTTCGTCACCCAAAGTACCGCGTTTGTTTTTGTTGAAGTTATGCCAAAATGAAGCAAAATATTTTTTTACTGACGAGTAGTACATTATTTTTAAAAACGCATCTACAGTATTGTGCATCGTGTGACTACACATTGTCTCAAAATATTTCAAAACTTTTGGTTAAAAAAATATTTGAGTTGTTGGCACCAGTCTGAACAAAAAAAAAAAAACTAAGAAAAAAGCCTTTAAGGTGTTTCCTAAACAAAAAATTAAATATACCTCTTTAAAAATTTATATATTTCAAGGATAAACAATATGTTAAAGGTAAATGGTAGAGTCCTCCTCTTCCCCCATCCCTTCGCCAAGATCAGCCATTGCCGTGATACCTCCAGAGCGCTAGCCTTGTCGACGTTGATGACATCCGCTGACGACAGCAAAGTGCCCTCTGCTCAGAAAACGGCTAGTCAAGGTGGCGCCCCCATCTTGGAAACCTTGAAAACCTGGAACTGGAAGATGTTATGCGACACTAGACTACGCGCCATTTTGTTACACGTGTGCAAAACATTCTTCATCTATGAATCAGTTCTATGAAAAGTATTTCAGTTTAACACCCCGTTATACATACTGACTTTACACGACTGAAATATTTTTGTAAGACTGCTTCAAACCTGAAAAAGTTTTAGAAATATTTTACTGATGCCTTACAATTGCCGCATAGTCTACTTAGGCATAACACCGTCAAACTATCAGAGAAATCAAGACATTTTTTATTCACGTGCAAAATTTCAGGAATTTTCTTGCCGGACTAACTTAAGCTTTCATTAAAAACACGCGATGGAATGTAAAGAAGCTTTGAGAGCATTATTATATATTTTGTTCAAAAAGTTACCCTTGTGTAAATGTTATACTTTAATAGCTGCCCCGCCGCGGCTTTGTTCACGTGGAATTTACGAAGGGAAAACTACGAAGAAAGCTTATTGTGGTAATGAGATATTAAGGACAAAGCGAAGATACATATTACGAATGTTCACCCCCAAATCAAAACGATATATTTCACCGGGTTTATGAGATGTCTAGGATATCGGGAAAATACAATTTACCCCTTTGCACCCGCCTCCTTAGCTGCCGAACTACGCTCTAGTGGCTTAGAAATATGTGTTTATTGGAAAAATAGCTTACGTACCGTAAAATGGGGTGAATAGAGACGCCGAGGCAAATAGGGTCAAAATTAGAAGCAGATTCCTAGCTCAGTCCTCTATGTTAAATCAGATTATATTTTAATGCAATTTCTCTTTGTAAAATTATTAACTTGGCAACCTTAAGAAAAACCCGTGTTTTAATTTTCTGTACTGGAACTTTTGATTTGAAACTTTGTCCCTATTACACTACGAAGAGAACACACGTTTCAGTGGAGGTTTGCAAAGTACTTTCAAAACATAACGGGCATTGGAAATACTGTTTCTAGAGACGGTGAAATTTCGCGAATTAAATGACCTGCATGTTAGAATCAAATAGCCTATGCATACTCAAGTCCCGACCATTTGTCCACTAGCTGCTACTCGGTGGAACCGCAGACAATGAACGAATAGACAGGGCTTGAGTATGCATAGGATATTTGATTCTAACATGCAGGTCATTGAATTCACGAAATTTCACCATCTCGAATTCCTAGCCATCCAATATGGCTAGAGACCTGAAAAATTCGCGTTTTCTTTTAGGCGCAAGCTAGGATTCAAGCAAATATTAGTATGCATCACGTTCACAATTGGTCGTTGACTTACTCGATACTTCCCGGAAATAACCAAGTCAATAATAAAGCTATAACTGAATACAAGCCAATTTCACTGCGTCAGCGATCAGTAGAGATTATGGTTTATAGCGGGAAAACTTGACTGTTTGCTGGATTTCAACACACGTTCAGCTTACCAGGAGATAACTGGCTTTAGTTTGTACGTGAAGATGTTACCCTATTTGACTGAGCCAATAGGAATCCCGGTATTGTAATATTTGATGCCTGCTATTGGTCTTCGGACAGCTACGTTGTGTCAGAAGTATATCACTGAATCATGTATGTTGCAAGAAACTACAGTGTTTTCAAGGGTACGTTGGCACAAAATATTTTCGCGATATACCATCATCTCTAGCGATCAGCTAATAAACAGCTGCTGTCTGCAGGATTTCACATATATTCTTAGAGGCTAGCCTACAGCTCAGTGAATCCGCGAATTTTTCCCGTCTCTAAATATGGCTAAAAATTCCTGTTCGCACAGCTATATCACAAAATTTCTTGGTCAGATTGGTAGGAAACTACTTTAGGGAACTGTTGTGAACTTTGGTACATACTTTCCAGTAATTAAATAATAATGTCGTTGCTTGAAGTCCCATAGTTGCAGCGATAAAGGGAAAAAACTGCGCGCCAATTTAGCGGCTTGCGTATAGGGGCGATTCGACACTAGCCGCGTGCGCCCCGGTGGTTCTTGTCGCTGCTTCGCTCCTGGCCTGGATCTGCAAAGCGTAGTACCCGTCCAAGGTGGCGTAGCCCTTCATGGGTGCCTATACTAGAAGGGGAAGCCACACTTAAATTGTCATACTATCCTATTACAAGATGAAAGTATGAAAATTTAAGGGTGGCTTCCCCTTGCGGTATAGGCACACACCTATTATTAACTGTACCGATGGCGTGTGGAGAGCAGTTGCAAGATAAGCTGGTGTTTGCTCAGTACTGTACAATCTCGGTGCACGCAACATGATCCTTAGAGAAGGTGTTTTATCGCGGTAAAAGTTGACTGTTTGCTAGGCTTCAATGTAATGTATTCATTTCTGACGCTTTTATTTCCTTACTGGCGAGTCCCTATTTGGCTGGGTCAGAATTAACTCTGGTGCACTACTTCTGGACGTCTGTAAACAAATAGACTGTGTCACATAACCGTTGGCCAACAATACATGACGTGGGACGATACACTGATTTGCAGAATACGCTGGCAGAGATCATTCTCGCGATAAATCACCTTCTCTAATGATCCTGTAACAACCGTACAAAT
Source organism: Medauroidea extradentata (assembly GCA_003012365.1). Lineage (NCBI taxonomy): Eukaryota > Metazoa > Arthropoda > Insecta > Phasmatodea > Phasmatidae > Medauroidea > Medauroidea extradentata. Next base: position 5,641 of record PNEQ01133723.1, read on the forward strand.
GGGTCCAACAGAACGTAATGTGACTATTCAAGAGTTAGCTGTTAGGCACATATTATACACATGGTGTGACATCCGCTGTACAAGTACACCTGAGAGGCTGACGTGTTCAAACTTGTGTGGTGCCTAGTTGGCTATGATTAATTACAGTGATTAAGATTTTCAGGGCTAAGTACATGCAATTACTAAGTGTTTTACATAAGTACATCTGTCATTATAAACTGCTAACACCGACTAAATACGTTAAATACTGTTAATCTTGTATTGGCGGTTCGGGATAAAGTGAACACTAAAAAAACCCTGCTAAAGTTCTGTTTTCAGCTAATACGTATCTTTCTACGCGTAACTGCTAATGAAGGGAAATGTCCACCCTCTCTAGACAAGTCACTTGATGTTTGCGCGAGTAAGATAAATTGTTCAGTCAGAATAAATCCATAAAGTTTGTTTAAAAAAAGATTTTATCAATTATATAAAATACAATATTGTCGATTTTGGTTGCTTTTATTTCAATATTGTTGTATTTTATTAAGAAAATACACGGAACTATATTGCGTGATTTCGCTGCCAACCATACAAGCAGTAAAGCAACTGGATTTAATGTTGAATTGTATGCAGTAAGGACTAGTGATATTTTTCAAAGGTTAAATTTTTAGTGCTCACTTTATTCCGAACGACCTATAATATTTATGTGTATATTGATAAATTATCTATGTTGTGTTTTACTTATAGTTCTGTTGACCATGTTTAACTAGGCACTTACCAAATTCACTTTTATCGCCTATGTTATTATTATTATTTTTTTTTTTTTTTTAACAGTGTCAATTGTAGAATGTGTGTGATTCATAAGGTTAGGTGTAAGAGAAGGCAAAATTGCCTTAACTGCGCCAAATAAAGACGATTTATTATTATTTTTATTATTATTAAACAAGTACAGTTGACAACAAACGAACCTTGCCTTGCGACACTTTCACCACACGCCACTGACGTATACCTGTTTTGACACAGGCCAGTAGACATTCCAGTGGCGTAGTGTGGTTGTTTCAAGACGTGCGGTATTGGCATTGACTACACGCTTTGAGCACGTGGCAATGTTGCGTTGCAGAAACCGAGTTGTATTGGACGGGAAGTTTTCGCGAAAATATATTTTGCCCCAGTTTGTTTCAATATCTTACGAGCACATCTGCAGCTGTGCTTCATGGTTATTGGCAGCGTTTCTTTGCTCAGAGGCGTCACTTATTGGACTGTACCAATCAAAACAAGGTTAACTGCGGCATCACACGCTTATGCTTAGCGGACAGAACCCAAAGACGACGTGAGTTAAAACATCCCATCACCGATCACGAAGCAGAGCTACAGATGTGAACATAAAGCACTGAAACAGAGTGGGGCAAAAATGTTTTCGCGAAAACATAATGTTCCTACGTATTACTAGATAATTAATTAATTGACCTCTTGTACGCTACTGGCTGTTGAGGGAACCTTTCTAATGGATCCTCAGACAACCCAAAGCTGTGTTTATTCATTGCTAGATATGATGGTTAGAGATGATGGTATATCGCGAAAATGTTTTGTGTCAACATAGCCTTGAAAACACTGACACAACGTAGCTGTCTGCAGACCAATAACATGCATTAAATATTAAAATAGTGGCATTCTTATTGGCTCAGTCAAATAGGGCAGTAGCTCCACGTACAAGGGAAAGCCAGTAATCTTTTGATAAGTTGAACGTATGTTGAAGCCTAGCAAATAGTCAAGTTTTTCCGCGATAAACCATCATCTCTAATGATGGTATATCGCGAAAATGTTTTGAGCCAACATAATCTCGAAAACGCTGTAGTTTCTTGCAACACATATGATTGGGAGATGTACGTCTGACACGACGTAGCTTTTTGCAGACCAATAACAGGCATCAAATATTACAGTAGCGGGATTCTTATTGGCTCAGTCAAATAGGGCAACAGCTCCACGTACAAGGGAAAGCCAGTAATCTTCTGGTAAGCGTTGAAACCCAGCAAACAGTCAAGTTTCCCCTCGAAAAAACCATTATCTCTAGTCATAGCTTAGCACAGTACGACTTGGGACACTCCAGACTACACCACAGGTATACACACATTTAATGGGATCAAATGCGCCTTCTAATGCTTCCGCACGAGAGAAATGTGGAGACCCACTCTCGCTCACCCTCAATTACGTCGAGTCAAGCTAAACCGGGACAGTCTCTCCGACTTTTTTTTTTGTCATCACGGACCTTCTTGTATATTAGTAGTCACGTCCAGGTTTCTTCCACCGAGTACAGTATGCTAATGCGAGAAAGGTAGGCTACGCCTGTATACATACAGCTATTTTTCCTCGACTGTAACTCAGGCTACTTTTAATTAGGAGTTGGAGAGCAGCTCTCGGACGAGGTAGGAATCTGTGGGGACAGGAAGACGCGCTGCAGGAGCCACGACGACCCAGCTAAGGAGGTCGACGGCTGCCCGGAGATTCCGTCGTCTCCAGTTCCGGACCTGTCCTGACATCAACCCACGTCCCACTGCTTGCAACCATTAGGCGCTTATTAAAATCAGGAGGTTTTAGTAAGCGAAGGCCTTTCTTCAATTAAACAATTTGTCTTGTTCCATAATGTCCATAGAAGACACCTACAAATTGTTGTACCGATATCTAAATTTTTCACCAAGTTATGAGTTTTTGTCGTGACCTATGCTGATACCATTAACAATGTTAATAATTAATCATCATTAATAATTATGTAATAATTACTTATTAATTATCAAGTTAATACTTATTATTAATTATTATGTTAATATAATTCTTAGGTATATTATTATAATAATTATGTTATTATAAAATTAATAATTATAAAAATTAATAATCAATAATAATTTCTGTTTTATCTTTGACTGTGTTTATAGTAACTACTGTTAATTGGTATAATGTAAATATATATTACTTATTGGTATTAAGAGAAATTATCGTGAGAGAAATGTTAAATTAAAAATAAACAAATTTCTCCAACACATATACCTGTCATCTCACAATGCAATTTCTTACTAAAGACTTTATTCAAACCAACTCCTCAAATTAACTCGCTGCAGTAGGGTAAGTTATATCAGTCACGTCATGACCAGGTTTTGTTGATTACTAGGATTCGATGAACGCCTACAATGCTATTGAAAGTTTTATAATGACTGGAATCCAATAAAAGCTCACATATTACTTCATAAATATTTTTCTAAATGCTACACCCGTAGTGCGTTGTATACACGTTATTTTATTTTTATTTAAATGTAGTATTAGTTTTAGTAGATGATCGAGAGGCTAGCAGTTGAAATTTCGAACGCGGAATAACTTCCCTAGGGTTAAAATTTCAGAAATCTAAAACTTGACATTTTGACTGACCTACGCAACCCTCGTGAATTTTCATAAGCGCCTATTGTCGCGTCGTCAAGTAGGGTGGCTGTATTCATTGTTCTGGCTACATTTGAGCGCAACGCCAAATCTTCAGAATAGACGGCACATAAGCTAATTGTAGGGAAGCAGTTGTAACAAGAATGAAGAGACTTTGTTTCAATACTTAAGGAGGATTGATCCCTGTCAGATCGGCTTCACAATTTTTCTTATAAATCAACGAATAGACACGTTGTTTTAATTTTTTTCACGCTGACGAGGCATAGTTTATTGTTTCATTCACTTTTTGGAATCCATATGGCATTGTTTCTGTCAATGTTGCGGCCTATGTAGTCGCTCTCGTAAATAAAGTAATTTTTCCTTTTCAGCTGTTTCCCGTTGCAAAATAATGAATCTATGCCTTGTCGTGACAAAGATGTTGATACATTGACTGGAACAGAAGTTATCGAGAAGAAACAGATAAATACAAGGTGGTAGGGATCAATACCCCTTAAGGGTTAGTGGACCGGACGTGTGAGGCGTGCTGCAGCGTGACAGAGAAAACAGTTTTTCTTGTGTAACTATTAAAAATGCTATCAATGTGTTTATCTACGAAAAGAAGATACACTTTAAACTGTGTCCCTATGATTTAAAAATGCCATTCCCGTGTTAAATCATGATTTGCAAGCTCCTCAAAAGTGCTAAAAATTGCTTTTTCGCGCCGCTGTAGCTGAGAAAATACCCATCGTAATCGTAAAACTATGACATAGAAACCTGCATTGGACTTTACCACAAACTTTCCTGAAATAAAACAGCAGGTTCATCGTTTGAAGTCCCATTGAAAAACTGCTTCTACGAAAACACTGCACGCTAGTTTAGTTCTTCGCGCCTAGAGGCGATGAGGTGTTCGACGGACGTGTCATATTCGACTTATCGCCTTCCCCGTTCCCGCGAATCGAACCCGGATCTCCTTGGTGGGAGACGAATGATCTGACTATTCGGCCACACCAGAAGATAGATTTCAAACTCCTGTGCACGTACAGTAGATACATTTCGCGGTTGGGATCACTGTTACTGGAACTCTTCCTTGGGTGTCAGTGAACCAATAGAATACTTGGCTGTAAACACTCACTGACTGCCGCGCTACCTTGTCACATGTACAACTGTCCACTCACTGGAGCAGCAGACAATATACAAGTATCTGAAGACATAGTGTATACAGGACTGTGGAGTCCAGCCAGCTGGTCCTTGGACCCGCGACATTTTTCATTTTAAAAAAATATACGTTAAAAGTAGCAAAGAAATTAACAAATTTCAGAATTTTTTTAAAAACACAATACATTGTTTGAATGGGTTTCTGTACACGGATAGCCCTGTCATTGGCATGTACTTTCACTATGAATTATTTCGTTTAATTATGTTGATTGGTTTCCGGTGGGCGTATGAACTAAAAATGTGCAAATTTTTACTTTGAAATGCCATTATGGAAAAAATGGCTGAGCTAATTTTTTTTAACATGATAATGTACTCGCGGGTATAGGCGGTTCGAAATTAAGTGAGCACTCAAAAACGCCCTGCTAAAGTCCTGTATGCAGCCAATTCGTCTTAACGACGGGAAATGTCTTACCTCTCTGAACACGTCACTTATTACTTGGATTTATCTGTTTTTTCTCGATAACTTCTGTTCCAGTCGATGTATAACATTTTTTGTCACGACAAGGCATAGATACAAACTTAATCGTTTTTCTGTAACTGCTGGAACCATAATATATTCATTATTTTGCAACGGGAAGCAGCTGAAAATGAAAAATTGCTTTATTTACGGGAGCGACTACAAAGTCCACAAAATTAACAGAAACAATGCCATATGGATTCCAAAAAGTGAATGAAACAATGAAATATGCCTTGTCAGCGTGAAAAAAACAAAACAATGTGTCTATTCCCTGATTTATAAGAAAAAACCGTCAAAACCGATCTGACAGGGATCAATTCCCCTAAGATAAATTGTGCAGTCGATAGCCTAGGAACCTATATAGTTTGACAAGAAACGTTTATTCATTATATAAAACATTGCTATGTCAAATTTCGTTCATTTTATTTCAGTATTGCTGTATTTGAAAAGGATAATACACGGAACTACTTACTGCGATTCGCTGCCAACCATACAAGCAGTATGGCAACTATAGTTAATATTGAATTATATGTGGTAAGAACTAGTGATTTTTTTAAAGGTTAAATCTTTAGTGCTCACTTTATCCCGAACGAACTATAACGTCTACAATTCTAACACTGTTTCCTACAAATAAAAAATTATGATTATTCTTCTGGAACGCCCCTAATGCCTATTGGGGGGCAGGGGGAGGCTTGAAATGTGCTTACTTTGCCATGAACTGCATATGAATGTCTATTATCTCACGCCGGACAGGAAACGTCGAAACATTGCACGATCTAGGTTCTGCCAATTATAAGACGCCGACCCCAGACTTTTTTTTTTCCGCCTTCACGCACACAGCCCGTTACACAAAAGGTTGAAAGTAGATCGTGTGCCGTATCCCCTCTTCCTCTGTCACTCTTCTCACTCTCTCTGTGTGTGTTCTACCTTCTCTTATCCCCTCCCCCCTTCTTCACGCCCCGAATTTCTCCACGCTTCTCCGTTCTCTGTGACCTTTCCCCTCGCGTCGAACCGCTCATTTGAATACGGGCGGCAGTCTTGGGTTGCCGGGCTCGTTGTCCGACGCTGCCAACGTGACGGCGTTCAAACTCCCCCGTTACTTGGACAGAACGCCTTCCGCTGCCGCCGACCAAGCACTCACGCTCCGTCTGCTGTAACGGAACAATGTCCCTAACTGCACGGTAAAAAACTTTTCTGGTGAACTACTTATCCGAATACGGGACGCGTCTATGAAGAGGGAAAAAAAAAAACATAAAAATCATTGTAAAGGGGGTTCGGGATCAAGTGAACACTCAAAAGATCCCTGCTAAAGTTCAGTTTTCAGCCAGTTCGTATCTTTCCGCGCGTAACTACTAACTACGGGGCATGTCTCACCTTTCTGGACACGTCACTTAATGTTTGCGCGTGTCAGATAAATTGCGCAGCGTAGAAACCTATTTACTTTGACAAAAAAAAAATTTGTTAAGGCTCGGTTTCAGTCGCCATTTTGAAGTTTTTTATTTTTCGTTTTTTTGGAACTGAAAGAAGAACAACGTTAATTATGCGATTATACCGCATATTATAATTACATTTCGCTACAGTTACAGGCCTTGCGATTTAGCCGTTAACGTATAATTACGCGGTAATGTGTGTGGCAAATTTTCTTACATTCATAATTTTTCTGATAAATTGCGACCTAGCTATATTTTACTAGCTTTATTGTAGATGAAGGTAAATAGCATTTGCGGTATAGTCGCCGATTTTACATTTTTCTTCTCAGAATTAAAAAAAAAAGGGGGGGGGAAATAGTAAAATTCAATATGGCGACTGAAACCGAGCCATAATTATATAAAATACAAGTATTTAGATTTCGGTTTCACTTGTTTCAGTATGACTAGAGATGATGGTTTATCGCGGGAAAACTTGACTCTTTGCTGGGCTTCGACGCACGTTCATCTTATCAAAAGGTTTCTGGCTTTCGCTTGTACGTGGAGATGTTGCCCTATTTGACTGAGCCAATAAGAATCCCGTTATTGTAATATTTGATGCCTCTTATTGGTCCGCAGACAAGTACGTTGTGTCAGGCGTTCATTATCCAATCATACATGCTGCAAAAAACTACAGTGTTTTCAAGGGTACATTGGCACAAAATTTTTCGCGATATACCGTCATCTATAAGTATGGTTGAGTTTAAATATGAAAATACATGGAGCTATATTGCGTAATTTCACTGCCAATCACACAAGCAGTAAAGCAACTAGAGTTATTGTTGAGTTATATGAAGTAACGGCTAGTGATGTTTTTCAAAGGTTAAATGTTTAGTGCTCACTTTATCCCGAACGATCTATACTTATGTTCTGTCTGTGTATTTGCGGGGAGGAGGGGATAGCTGCCTGTACAGTTCACTGTGAATTATTTTATTTAAGTAGGTCATTTGGTTTACACTATTTGCATTGCAACGTAAGAACAAAAATGTGACTCTGAGGCACCGTTATGAGAAAACTACGAGTGCTAAAATAGTTTTGTAAGAGGAAACTGTACTCACAGGTATAATTGACAAAATTGCCACTTTTTAATAAAAATATAACATTACTTTATTTTCACACTTATACGTTTTTAAGATGAGTCTTCGCCGGTGCCGAATTTCCACCTTTGACGCGTGGGAACAGCGTAGCGATAACAGCTTGACGAGAAACATATCGCCTCTTCGTAGCGCGAAAAACTATCGTGCAAGGTTTTCCTTTTAGTCTTTTTCCTACGGGACTTAAAGGGGTGACCACAACATTTTATTTTTGAATAGTGTGA